>QKWP01001533.1:23636-51573 GCA_003550325.1 Gigaspora rosea
ATATCCTTGATCAAAGTTTTGTCAAAAATTTAAACGTATCTGTTATGTAATATGCGTTTTGAAATTCTCTAAAACTTTGATCAAAGATATCTCTGCCACCACCTAATCAAATTCGATGAAAATTTTTTTATTTGAATTCTATGGATCCATAGAATTCAAATAAAAAAAATTTTATCAAATTTGATTAGGTGGTTGCAGAGATATTTTTGATCAAAGTTTTAGAGAATTTCAAAACACATATCACATAACAGATACGTTTAAATTTTTGACAAAACTTTGATCAAGAATATCTCTGCAACCACCTGATCAAATTTGATGAAAATTTTTTATTTGAATTTTATGGATCCGTAGAATAAGTAGAAAAATTTTTATCAAATTTGATCAGGTGATTGCAAAAATATCCTTGTTCAAAGTTTTGTTAACAAATTTAAACATATCTGTTATATAATACATATTTTGAAATTCTCTAAAACTTTATCTTTGCAATTACTTGATCAAATTCGATGAAAATTTTTTTATTTGAATTTTATGGATCCATAAAATTCAAATAAAAAACTTGTAGAGATATCTTTGATAAAAGATTCTTCTATTTTCAAAAGCATATTATAAAGAAGCTGCATTAAATAAAAAAAAGCTATTGTGGAATGAATATTTAACCAAATAACTTGAAATTTTAGAAAGCAAAATTTTAGCATATTCTCTATTGATTATATTAGTGCGCAGTAACTTGTTTCATTTGAACTTGCAAAAATCTAGTCTGTGATAGTGATTTTTCTGTTTTCATCAAAATTGAAAATTTTAAAAAATTCTGAATCTGGAAGCAAATTGAAAAATCATCATAACTTTGTCAATATTAATCCGTTTTTAATGAAATTTTACCGAAGACTCTTGAATACCTATTCTATCAACTTACTAAGTCACGTTTTGAAAATTTTATTTTGAGAAAGTGCTTCTGGAACTAATAAAAGTTTTTAAAAGTTAAAATATTTAAGTGACAAAATCGAGGCGATCTATATAGCATCCACTTATTTGTGCAGGTAATACAAGCTCCTGGAGAGAAAATAGCCAATTGGAGAGTGCAAATTTTGACTATTCCAAATCAGCCTGACAAACACATAAAAGAAGAAAAAAGCGAAAATACACAAAAACTAATGTTTAAATTGATCTTGATGCACTAATTATAAATGACGAGAATAAAATTTTACTTATATTAAGCAATTACTCTAACTCTATATAGCCTCTAACATTAAGGCCTTAACCCTATCTCACGCACTTAGTTTATTTACAAAATTAGATTTTTTTTTTTGGTTTGTGTTATCTATACAAATAAGTAAAATGATCTACATGTACCATAGTGCAAATAGCAATTCCCAAAATTAATTGTTTTTATATTGATTATATATCGATTATTAACTATTATAGAATGTATCGATTATAATCACTATTAATATATTAATTAATATCTATATCAAATATATATCAATTACTATCATATGCACGGGCAACTCTTTCTGACAATCATTAGTCCCAACTTTTCCATTAACGCCAACCTATGAAAACTTTGTTGTTAGTATATTTGTATATAACAAAAACTCTAACTAGAAGCGACTTGGATACAGGGTTTCAGATCGTATGTGAGAAGAACTGAAATAAGATGAAAAAAACTTTCTCCTTATAGGTTTGACTCTCCGGGTAGAAGACTTTGTTACTATAGAACAAGTAGTAGAGCAACAACTCTGGGTTTTCTGTCAGAAGGTGTGGAAACAATAGTAGAAACATTCTTTTGGTCGACTGTGCTATTCAGCAAAGCATATACTCCTACGCTCTTTGCAAGTTGGGTCTCTCTTTTGCCGCCTCTTTGGCTTTGCGAAATTTCAACAAAGTAGGCATTTTGGTTTACCCCTCCAAAAGATCGACATTGTTTACATCATCCATTTTGGGAATGCGCCTACCTAATTGGAACCAAGTCACGAGTGAGTTCCGGTGCTTGTGAAATAAACAATGAATGACACGTGAGATATAGTAGAGAAAATTCTGAATTGAAATTTCTTTCTAGAATATTCTTATAGGCGTAGTTTTTTCTTACAATATACATATAATACTTAGGCAGAGCGTTTCTCTGTACAGTATTATATAATTTTTATCACTATTTCTCTGACCACACTTACTTTTTCAATAGAAGGTTCTATTTTTTTATTTTTTTCTCTTTTCTTCTTGTTGGGTTTTTTTTGGTTTTTTTAGTTAGTTGTTCATTCCTATACCTCTATTTTATATTTTCTTTTTAACTATAGTGTTGTTTTCTCACCCCTATTGAAGTTTACTTCCAATTTTTTAATTTTTTTTGAGAGTGCACTTTTTGTAGTGCCGGTGGTTCAACAGAGCGGCTAGTAGTTTTACCTACTAGCAGTGTTGTCACTTGGATGTGTCCATACTATGTTTTTTTCCAACGTCCAAGATTGTCCAAAATTGTCCAAGCCTATGTCCCATGTTTAACTAATCAATAAAGTAATTTAAAAAAATATATAATTATATATTTTTTTAGGTTCTGGACTCATTGGTGAAAAAATTAAAAAAGATTATCTTAATAAAATTTTAAGTAATTTTAATTTGAAAAAATGTCCAAAATGTCCAAAAAACGTCCAAGTGACAACACTGCCTACTAGTGCGGCAGGTTACTCTTGGGTGTCTGTATAGATAGCCGAGTGGTGCCAATCTTGTAATTAGATCTATATGTATATCAACTTGTTTCGTTATACTGAAAAACTAATAAAAGTAAATGCAGGACCGCCAAAGATGAAAAAAAAATATATATATATCAATTACTATTACTATCAATAGAAATCAGCAGGTATATTTAGTATCGATATATATCTGACCCGGTTAGTAATTGATATATATTTATATATAAAATTTGCTAATGATATTATATAGATTGTTTGGGGTTTTGATAGTACTAATAAAAAAACAAAGATAACAAGCTAAATAAACAAATAAAATAAACAAATAGTTAAACAAAAAGCAAAAAAAGTAAAAGCAAAAAAAAAATAAACAAATTTATAAAAAAAAGTTGATTTATACTTATTAATTTTAAGAAGTTTTTATTAATTTAAAATTATAAATAGTTTAAAAATTTGGTGTTTATATATAAAAAAAATATAACAAAATTTAAATTTATTAACAAAATTTTTAAATTTATTAATAAATTTAAATTTATATTAAAATTTTCTGCATTTTTATTGGTCAATCATATTATACTATAGCTAAAAAATTGGCACCTATATATAAAAAGTAGTTGGTTTTAAATGGTAACAGCTATAGTAAATTTACAGTAACTATTGCATTTCTGCTATATCAAAAGTATATAATCCATCTTCAACCAAATAAAGACTCAATACTGAAGTACTCAGATACAACCTGCTAAATAACATATCTATCTCTGTTAGGTTCCAAACTTACTTGAGACTTTATTTTCAATATCACTAATTGATTGTTAATAATTATATTCCTTTTTTAAAAATTTTCCTTCTTTTTAAAAGGCAGAATAAAAAAGGTGAAAAGTACAAACAAGCTACCAAGAAAATAAGTAATATCAAAATGAAACAAAAACCAATACAAAAAAGATAAAACAAAAGAAAAGAAGTCTATCCTATCACAGGTAAGAAAAAAAAGAAAAAAGAAAAAAAATGAAACTGACAAAAAATATATTTAAAAATTATAAAATACTCTTAAATTCAGTTCTACTTTAAATTTAGACTATATTATATGTAAAATTACATTTGGGGTAAAGTTAAGCTTGCAAGAATTTTCTAGAAAGTTCTCCAATTGATTGATGTTAGTTTCTGTTCTACATATAAGCAGTAGTATAATTTCTTGTGACTCCTGTTCCCAATTTGAATAAGCCAAATTTTCTACTTTATGTTAGCAAAAATATTCTTTAAAACACTCAAGAAAAGCAAGAATATATTAGTAGTTTTCAGTTCATAACATTTAAATTTTTTGACAAATATATTAAAAAATTCATTTACTGTTCTCCTAGGTCCTTAGACATCTAGAACAGAGGTCATATATTGTGCATTTTAGCAAAAACCCCAAAATTTAAGAAGCAAAAAAACAGTTTTTGGCAATTATATTGGCATCTAGTAGTTCAATTTGAATGAACTTTTTTTAAAATAAAGTTCTCAGTAAGGCATATCTAATAAAAAAAAGTTTATTCAATTCTGATCACTAGATTAGAAGTTATTTAAATAAATATGGTTTTGTCATTTTTAGCAAATTAAATTAAAATTGGTCAAAATTCAGTTATGACCTATATGAGAGATGTTTGAGTCCTGTTCTTCTTGTAAGCTATATATAAAAGACTTCATTAACAAAAAACTTTTTTTCAAAATTTTGTATACAAAAGTACCACTTCCTGCCAGTTATTTTGTATACTGACACTTTTGGTTTGTATACCAAATATATAAAGCAGTTCCAAGAGAAAAGAAGAAAAGGAACATCTTCATAAAAACTATTATATTGTAGTGCTTCTTTTTTTTATTCTAGCAAATTTTGGTTTCTATTTGTATGAAATTTTGGTAAAAATGATTGTTGGAAAGAGTTGTATTTAAAAATTTTTTTAAACAATATATAAATACTATATATAAATAGTAATGATTTTTAATTAAAACTATACACCTTATATAAAGTTAAATTTTTATTAAAATATTTTTAATTCTTACTAGAGGTAAAATTTACTAAACATATTATTTCTCAAGAAGAATAATATTTAAAGGATTAAATAAAAATATTTAGTACTTTAAAATACTCTAACCTTTAACCTTAACCTAAATCTAATTTCAACTTTATAATTCTAATAGTATCCTAATAAAAAATTATATAACTTTTACAATAACAGATAATAATCAAAAATATATATTATTAAAATTCATTTTTAGTAATTCTTGCAGTCAAATTGCATGTATAGCAGTTAGTTAGAACCTTTGAGCAGACCATTTATACCAAAAATGTATGTGTGGCTAGTTGTACTCTTATCCATATACTTCTGAGAATTAACTGAATAAAATCCTATCCCTAAAAATGGGCACTTTGAACACAAGAAAAAAAAACATCTCTAGTGTTTAGTTGTAAAGTTGACAACTAATCAATTTGAATTTTACAAACCAAACTTATTCGATTAATTGAATTAATTAATTGATTAATTGATTGTTTAACCAGTTGATTAATTGACTAGTTGGATAATCAATTAGTTGATTAGTCGATTGGTAGATTAATCAACTGATCATTTAAGAATATCACCCGGTTGTTGCTAATTTATATGTATTCTGTTTATTTACTCAACTAATTGATTAATTGTCCATTCGTTTAGTTTATTTATCTATTAATCGACCAATTGATAAGTCAACTAATCGGTTAGTCGATTAATTGATTGGGATTAGTTGAATAAAATCGATTAATCAATTAGTTGAGTAAAATGATCTATTAACTAATCGATTGAAAAATTTTCATCGGGTTTGTATATATACTCCAGTGATCTCTACTACGATATTAAAAAAAAAAAATTATCCTTAGCTGGTTAAATCGATTTTATTAGCTAATACTAAATTAACTACAATCATTATAACTATATATATATTTTTTAAAAACTGATAAAATAAATAATATAATAAACTTAAAAAAAAAACTTAATAATTTTTATATTAAATTTACTTTTTTTTAAAAAAATAAAAATACTGTATATTAGTAATATTATTAAAAGTTAATTAATAAAAATAAAAAATTATTATTTAAACTATTGTATTTTAAATTAGGGATATTCCGGTCTGGTCTATTTTGGTCCAATTTTATTGTTTCTAGTCTTATGACTTTGTTGGTCCAGACCGGACCAAACGTGGATCAATTTTTTTGGGGTTAGACCAGTTCCATGACGGACTGCAGTCTATTAGTTCAAAGCGACATCTAATTTAAATATTGTAGCTTTATTTTAAAGATTTTATAGCATGTTAATATGCCGGTAGTAAAAAAATTTTATCATTTAAACCTGTTAAATTTTTTAAAAAAAAGGGTTATTAACTTTAAATAATATATTTATAAATAGCTTATTTAAATACGTATATTTAAAGATACATTTTTTTTATAAAAGGTTTACTAATACGTAACAAATACAGTAATAACAAATACAGTAATTTACTATTAAGCTGTACAAAATTATACGTGTAATTAGTATACTTTTACTAATAAAGTTACTGAATATTAAATACAAAAAGTATATTACAGTATTAAACATACTATTCTAATATATGGCTTGCAAGAAGATATCTATTAGTAACTGTTGTATTGAGATATGGCAAAAATACAAATTAATTCTCAATACGTATTAAATTTTACTTGTATTAAAATTCCTAATATCAAAAAATATGTAAATAACACTTTTCAAAGTTTACACCCAAAAAATTCATTAAGTCGCTCATTACAAAACGTGCTTCAAAAAAATATGATTTACTTCACGCCTAATATAGCGACGACAGGTTAACGTCAACGAATATTTGGGAATAAAAAGAATCTGTGTGATTAATCAATGATTATTTTTTCATAGAAGAAACGTTGTTACACTAAATGTAAGTTTTTTTTTTTTAAATTCCCAAATGTAAACTTGATTTGAGTTCCATAATATAATTTAAAGACACGTTAAAGTGCTTATTTTATATGATATTATGGAATTACGAAATCATTGCACTAATGCCAGCTCGAAATGTATGCATCAAATAATAGAAAAGAGTCAAAAAAATAGGTTATCTACACAATTATCTATGCGATTATATATGGCAGGGAATTCCCTAACTCCCATGTATTCATGCGAATCCCAGTACTGCAGTAGTGCACATATGTAAAAATAGAATCATGTGTATGTGTATATCAGTAACGTTATCTCGTTATGTAGACATTTGATCTCAAATTACAAATTGTACATAATTACGATCTACAAGTTACTTTTATTGGTAAACAAGAAAATTTTTATATTGTGTACTAAATGCATAACCGAAAATGTACAAAACCATAATTCCCATTAAATGGAATAACATCGCGTGAAGTAATCATTACTATTTCCTTCAACTTAATCCTCAATATAACTAACTAGTAGAAAAAGCAAGTTTTGTATAGATATTTATTCATCGATATCCATTTTATCATCCAAATCAAGGTTTTGGGCACCTTCACTTAATAAAAGCCCGACATCGTCATTATCCAGCATTTGAATATCATCTTCAATTTCGACAATCTTTCCTTCAGAATCAGTCGTATAGTCGTCCGAATTATCGTCTTTAATGACATATCCATCGTTGTTTTGACGATACAAAACCATTTCTTTTCCAAGAACACTATAATCATTTACAGTGTCAAGCTGTGACCTCATATATCTATTGAATACTTTTTGGTATTGTGGAGTAAATTCGATTGTTCTGGGATTTTTCTCCTTTACTACCAATGGTAAGGACTTTGTTGGATCAATAGTAACAGTAGAAGTACTAGAAATAGGACGAGAGGTGGTAGGATTTTTGAATTCTTGAACGGTGCCAACAATATTATTATCATTAATTAATTTTGAACCATCATCCACATCTTCAACATCTTCAATGTAATTTACCGTTGGTTTTTCCGAAGTTCGAATTTTTTTATGATTATTATTACCAATAGTAGTTTCATTCGTAACGTCTAAAAAGTTACCCCCTTCTATGTTTAAATCCTCAACGGAAGATAAACATTTATAATCATTTTCAACTAGTTCTAATGGACGTTTTAATTTTTGTCTGTCATTTTGATCTGAGTTTGAAATTGATTCCAAAGACTCGCCTGTTGAAAGATCGATTATACGAGACATTTTTGAATGGGAATCAGAAACCAACCCATTTTTATTATCTTTGAAGACGATATTGTTTGACTTAAACGATGGTAATAATTTTTCATCAAGACCATAAGAACGGAAGGTTGAAAACGGCAAGGTAGACGGAGGAAAGTTGTTAACCGAGTAAGAAGGAACCTTAACTCTCTTATTCATATTATGAGTAAGTTCATCCTCAAAGTAAAAACGTTTTCTTGAACATTGTTTATAGTCAGCAGTAGGTATTTCAAATGTATGCGGTTGTAGAGTAGCACTCATACCTTAAGAGTAATATAACGTTTAGTTTTTAAAAAAAAAACTAGCAAAGTTTAAGATAAATATGGTTTTTAGAATGATTATCACTTATGTAAAGGCACGAGAATAGTAAAACTCTAACACGTTTAAAGAATTATTTTGTGAAAGGTGGGGATCCGAAAGTGAACTTTTTTTACAAGAACTATCTCGCTTATTTATATATATATATATTAAAAAATCAATCATGATTTATAAAGAATGTCGTCGAAACTTATGGAAAGTTCACTATTGTTTCACAGACATTTTGTTTTAATAATAGTAATAGGCCAGTATCTTTCCAAATTTAGGCCTGATTTTATACTTATTCGAGCAAGCCGGGGCTTTACTTATAGTGTAAGAGTAACACAAGGTTTCAAAATGGAAATCTAGAAATTTTTAGTTAATTATCAATGAAATTTGAAATTTTCATAATTCGTCCCGTCATTTTTAAACATACTTACGTACGTACAATAATGAAATAATAATATTATTATTCGTTTATTACGTTTTAAATTTTACACTCCATTTTCTTGATTTACGTATGTACATTTAACTGTTAACTGTTAACTGTTAAGTACGTACGTACAGAAATACATACCAGATACATACGTACGTACGTACATACATTTAACTGCTAACTGTTAAGTACGTACGGCACATACATTTAAGCGAAGCGGGCCGAATCGATTTTTGTGGCTTATATAGACAGCCCCTTAATATGTAACGTAACACGGTATATTATGACGGTTATAATGATGATTGTTACAAGAAAAAAAAAAACTTTAAATTAGTTGGTTCGCATATTGATATTGACATCCTATCCTAATCATGTATTTTAAAACGAATCGACAAACTTATCTTTTGACATTTCATCTAACTCGTCCACATTCATTTTTTAATATATATAAAGTTTTTTTTGGCTTTTATTCTACTAAATCATTGCCTCAAAAGCCACAAATGGCAACTCGTCCCGAACTATTTACTCAGCGAATAATTTTATCAAATGGAGCTACTTACACAATACGTACAACTTCCCCAAAATCTTTAATTAAATTAATTAAAGATACTCGCAATCATCCGCTTTGGAACCCTACAACACAATATGATTCTTTAGATGATGAAAGTGGTCAATTGTCGAAATTTACTAAAAAATTTGGAAATGAAGAGTATGATATGGATTTTATGTCAACTATGGACTTGAACTCTGATGATTTGGATGAAAAAAACAAAAAAAATTGATGCCATTTATTTTAACACAAGAATTAAAAATTTGGCGTTATTTTATTAAATAAAGTTTCGGCTATAACAATACTTAACGGTCTTCGACTTGATTTGAATTTTTTGAATTTTGAGTCGGGTAATCCAGAAATCCAATATCCCGGCAGTACATAATCCCGACAAGTCAAGATCCCGGCTAAGACAGGATCAAGATCTTGACTAAGACAGAATCTCGACAATTTAAGATTTCAAAATAGTCAATATTCCAAATAAACTGTCGAAATCTTAACCTTCGAGATTTATTATTGTCGAAATTTTGACTATTAAGGATTTTGAATATTGGACTTCTTAACTGTTGAAGTATTCTATCTTGGGGGTTTTTTTCTGGTAAATTCGTAAAATAATAATGATATTATTCCACGTCTCGCATGACGGGGATTTACGTGTTATTAATCATAATTTTTATCATAAATTTTTTTCTTTTTTTTTTCTTATTTGTTATTTCCACGGGGTGGTAACAAATAAAGCCGGGGTGATAACAGGCATTTGTTATTGCCCCCGAAAAGTTAAAAATGTAAATGGAGACAAAGAAAATGATAAAAGTAATTAATAACATGAGTCCCTGTCATATCGTCATAATAACTCATTTATTCTGCCGTGCCGGGGAAATAATTAAAATATCCCCCAGTGGCGCATTTATGGGGCGCAAAGCGCCCCACATATGCCACTGGGGAAATATTTCATTATTCCCACCGTCCCGGGGAATATATAGTACATATTGTTCATATCAAATTCGCGATTGCGCACATACACTCAGCATAATAAAAATTCTGAAAATACACGTACAAAGAAATACAATACGTGATCACAAAGGCCGATGCATTTAGAAACCACAATTATTATGTAGAGTGTAAAAAAAAATGCACGTAGGCGTTGAATGGCGACATGATCTAAGCCAATAAGCTGCCGTCATTCGACACTACGTAC
Organism: Gigaspora rosea; assembly: GCA_003550325.1. Taxonomy (NCBI): domain Eukaryota; kingdom Fungi; phylum Glomeromycota; class Glomeromycetes; order Diversisporales; family Gigasporaceae; genus Gigaspora; species Gigaspora rosea. Next base: position 34,012 of record QKWP01001533.1, read on the forward strand.
TGTACGTACGTACGTACGTGCATATTTTTTCACCCTATACTAATTCTCAGTTATTGAAGATGCCATATTTGTAATTATGTCTTAAACCACATGAATACGCTATTGAAGATGTCATATTTGTATTTCCATCATCAAATTAAACTACATGAATACGTACGTTCAGTACGTTCCATCTTTCGATTAATATTTCTTCCGCATGATTCGGACCAGGCGGGTATTTTTAAAGATCCGGACCCGGACCGAACATCGATTCGGATCTGAAATTAGGGCCCGAACTCGCATCACTTAGATCCGGTCCGGTCCGGATCTTTCAAAATTTATAGATGCCTATAGCAATAGTTGACGAAGCCCTAGCGCCTCGCTAAAAAAAAAAGAAAGAAAAAAAAACGATTACAGCTGTTTTCATAAATTCTGGGACCCTTGATAAAAAATTAGCCGAATGATTTTTCATTAACCAAAAAAAAATTCGTTTTTTTTTATTAAATTTTTTTTCTATTTTTTAATTTAATTTATTAAAAAAAAGAAAATTCTGAAATCAGCCAATCAGCAATCTAATAAGACCGGACCGGGTATTATCCGGGCGGATCTTTGTGTGAGTCCGAACGCGTATCGATTGATAAATCAAGGGTCCGGACCCGGATCTTTTGCGGAACACTAATTTCTACCACATGCTTAAATTCCGTTCCTGGTTTTGCGTGACAACGTCGCGCAGCTACCTTATACCAGGAACGTAGTGATGAATATCACGGAGTGATGGTTTTACGGCAATTGAAATGATGTTACTACACCTATTGTTTAAATTTACTTTACTATATATAAAACGGCGGCGTTGGAGCAGTATTAATTCTAAACTCTTTTTTTAATAAAAAAAAAAAAACCTTCCGTAAAATTAGCACTGTTACTTATCTAATACATCAGAATATAATAAAATCCAATTCATTATTAATATAAGCAGCATATATTATAAATTTATATGATACGCAGCGAACAAATATAAATAATTCATAGTCACAATGAAAGACATAAATAGTTAATTCATAAAGTCAAAAAGAAAGTAATCTCTGTAACATGTATTTTCCCAATTTTTTTAATTTATTATAAGAAAAGTGTTATTGAAACGAAGACCGGCAAGAGCTCGGATTCTTTTGATATAGCAACAAATGTACTGTAAAACCTGTAGCATGTTCCTTGTCGCTTACGATCATTGTCGGAAAGCTTGATTTTCTAAAAAAGTAAATTAAATAAATAATGTTTAAACCTACTATATGATTATTTGTCTGCATTTTCTTTTTCACTAATGAAATTTTCCGTTTGCGCTGATCTGCCTTCTTGTTAATTCACTACGTATTTCGATAATTTACCAGTTGTCATCGAAGCTAGTCTTCTAGCGGTCTTTTGCTTAGGAGTATAAATTCCTGTGTTTTTTTTTTGCATTTTGTTATAAATTTCAATGTAAAATAATAATAATATAAATAATAAAATTCTACATGTCGAACTATTAATTAGTTTATTAATCATTTTTGGTTTAATATTTCAAACACTGAAAATGGATTATAATTAGTTAACAGAAAAAATTACATGATTCTATTAAAAAATTTGTACTAGATACTAGATCACGATAATAGACATTTCATGAGTGTTAATTTGCATGAATGTAAATTCTTATTAAAACTCCAATGTTATATATCGTATGATCCCATACAAACAATATAGCTATTGTACTATATAACATTGAATACTATAACCACTAGAATTAACACCACGCTTTACTGAGAGTGCTCTCAAGCATTTTCCTTGATATAGTTAGATAGTGATCGAGATCATGCACTAGTACTATAGTTAATTGAAATAATCATCACGTCAATTTAGTTGAAGATTCATATTGTAAAATGCGTCTATGATGGTTTCAACCATTTTTTTTTTTTTTGCGCCATGATATGAACTCATTTGACAGTCTAAACTATTCTTCACTGATTAAAATTTGAGTTCGTGGACTAGTACTATGGTTAATTGAAATAACCTTCACGCCAATTTTGTTAAAAGTTCATATTGCAGTATTGCAAAATGCGGATATTAAATTTTAACCAATCAGCACAACTCTGTGATAAAAAGGATGGTTCGACCTTTTTTTTCACCACGATAATGAACTCCGCAGTCTTCATAACTTAACGCTATCTAGTTTATCCAATATTAAATTACAATTTACAGTATAATATTCATAATTATATATTCTAAAGCATCCGTTACTATACCTTTTCATACCTATTTTCTATAATTCCCGACCATTTAACCCACTTTCCTCACTCGAAGTATTACCATACAGCTGCATATAGTATCTCCAGGAGTAGTATTCCCTTTTTTGACAAGTGATTTGTGGCCAATTTTTATAATTAATAGTACGATCTTTTCATTGAGTTTGATATGTCTAATAGCAAAGTATATATAAATCAGTAACTGGGGGATATTATTCAATCTAGGCCGGCTTTCTTGAAAAGTACTTGCAACGCTATACGGTAATACGGTAATAAACTCTTATTTTACTGTATAATTCTTTAAAACACGATAATCATACATTTTTAATACTCTGCAACCTAATAAAACATCTTTAAACTCTAATCCGATCAAGATCTTAAAATAGAGATATTAAATAGCTTAGTTTAGTTGGTCTTCGAATCGATTAATCAAATTTCGGCCTCACTAACATCACATGAAATTTAATAAATATAGCAAGAGCGATTTTTGATTACCGTATTGTTGCGAAATAACAGGCCGGGGCATTATTTAGAAAATCATACCTTAAAAATAGCATATATGATTTCGAAATAACGCCCCGGCGCGTCTCAAAATAACGAGTCCCCTATATCTAGATCATCACAAAATTCCCACTAATTTTCAAATCAGATGTAAATTATATTGTTTCAAAATAACGTCCCAGCGCGTACTCTAAATAACGCGCCTATGCTCAAAATAACGCGCCGGGGTGCATTATTTCGCGAAAATACGGTAGTACTATACATTAAATCAACAATACCTAATCGACGTTTGATTTGTACAACTTCACATGATTAGTCTGCTGACTCAAGTCTAATTGATTCAAGTCTAATTGACTCAACTTCGGAAATCGGGTAAATCGAACCGAACAATTGACATCCCTATTTATGGCCCACGATTGCCTTTGATAACTTGCACTTTATCTGCATCCTCCCCAACGCGAACTTTGTTTCTAACATGGATGCTGCTCCTGAATATCCAAAATAGAAAATCAAAAACGTAAAGATCTGAAATAGCCTGAAAGATAGTTCTCATATGAAAAAATGTGGCATCAATCCTTTCCTTAGCGTCATTCATATATACTTATCTAGTTACAAAATTGCGTATGAAATACACATTATTGCTATGCGCTATAATTATCCATCTCGACCCATTTTGGTTTAAGAAATACATACTAATTTTGTCCAACTTTAATATTCACCTTCGGACATTTTTTCTTTAGCAAAGCGAATACACTCAACAAATCAAAATCGTCTAAAAAAGAAATCACTTGCGATTTCTAAATGATTTCTGATTTCTTAAAACTAGTGAATTGACTCGACAAAAAAATTGTTGATCGATGATTGATTAAAAAAATTTTTCAATGATCGATCAAAAATCGATTATGTATATTTAATCGAGTATAATCGATCAAGCATAAAATTTATAAGCTCGAGCATATATATATATAATCGATCAATAATTGGGTCAATCATTGATCGATTATCAAATTAAAAATTAGGTAACTAAACGTAGGGTGCTCTCAAGCACCTAAATTACAATCACTTCGTAGGCATCTTATTTCACAAACAATTAGACTTCCCTGCTTTGCGTACTCAATAACCATCATGTAAGTGTTCACGGCAAACATTAGGGGCCGTGGGAATTCTAATACTTCCGATTTTCTTAGTTACCGGTAATAGATCTGTGTTCAATATTTAATTAGCGGAATAGAATTAGGACGACCAAGTGAGCTTGCTGCTGCAATGATTAATCAATGTTTAATCATTCCATCATCGATTACTAAAATCACACCATATCAACACCTGATCCCGATTTGGACCTTACGACCTTCTGACACTGATGTGAGACACTCATGTCACATTTTCCGTCTTTCATATTACCTTTTGCTGACCCGATCCTTCATTTTGTTCGAAACTATGCGACAATTATTTAACACAGCACACAGACAAAATTTTGTATATAGATAGTTTATATCATATGCGTACTATACGTATTTCACATGCTATACGCACTATACAACTATATGTACTGTACGTACTGTACGCTAAAAAAATTCAGACATCATATAAATGGCACATCACTAATTATAACCCATTAAAACAAGAAAAACGTTTAGATCCTATAATAGGTTCCTAAACTGTCATTTTTCTATATATTAAAATTTTTTGATCGATCAAATATATACTTATTTGATCGATCAGTATTATCGATCATTGATTGACCTATTGTTGCTCGAGCCCATTAATTGGTGCTCGATCATTGATCTAAGTCGATCAATGATCGAGTATCATATAATCGAGTCAATTCACTACTTAAAACTACTCCGTTATGATAATTTCATACCCAGATATCGGAGTAATTTTAACTAGAAATCGCAAGTGATTTCCTTTTTTTCTTGATCTGCAAATTTCACAAATTATGCGATTAATTTTATATATATTGATTATAATCGATAAAAAATATCGCGTGGGGGTGTTAATAATCGATACAATCAGGTTTCAGAATTTCCCGTTAACACATATGAGTCACGTTCTTGTTATGTCATAAATCGAAAGCACCATAAATGGCCATAGACAATATCCGGGTTGGTACACTTCACTAATTTTTAATCTTTAATAAACCATGGGTATAGTACATGCTGAGAGTTTATGTCATACTTAGAAAGTAAAAATTTGAAATACATTCCGATAAACATTTTGCATTTACTGTATAATAGACAATTGAAAAGAGCTAAATTTCAATTAATGTCGAAGATCCTGGAGAATCTTTTATAAGGCCATTTAGGGTAAATTGTACTTATTCTATATATAAGTTATATAGTATATTCAATTTGTTTCTACGGAAAGTTAAAGGTAATTCGGCTCCTAGCTAAAGTTAGACTACTTAAAATTGGTGTTTGTTAACGCTAGGATTAATCCTTTTACCTTTCTAAAGTTTTTCGGCATCTGTTTAAATCCTTTAAAAAGAAATAATAATAATAATAATAATAATAATAATAACAGTTGTATACATTTTAGAGTGTTTAATTTTTATTTTACTTTTATATACTGTTTATACAGTATCTTTAAACAAAATTATTGCTTATACGTATTTAAATTGATATTTTGATATTAAAACATACTGTAAAAAATAATCTATTTATTTAGAGTTAGATTTATGTGCGTCACATTAAAACTTGCGTCAGATTTAAAACCGACCTAAATTAGGAGTAAGTTAAGGAGATCATTTAATGCTGGTCATCTGATGCAATCTAAATTATGCGAATTATGCGAATTTTGAGTTATTAGCCAATAAAAATTCATATGCGCATATTACACTCTGCAACCTGACCTGCTTCTTAATTTTGATTGGCCAACGGCTGTGATCGACAAATTTTGGCATATTACATATAAAATTATTCCAGGAAGAATTTGCAGTGACTCGTAAAAATCGACAAAAAATCTTTTTTGTTATTAAAAACATAAAAGTTTTATAAATATAAATTATTGTTCAAACTGTTTATGGACAGTTCAAATTGCGCAACAATTAGTATTACATAGCTTTAACTATTAAAAATTATCAATTAACTAAAGTTAATATAATATTAATTATTATATAGTTTGGGCTATCCCAAATAGCTTAAGTAGCAACTATATATAGACTTCAAATTTTCGAATTATAAGCTAACAAAAATTATTATTAGATCTACAAAACTTCAGGTTAAATAATTTTAATATTATTATCAATTATTATTTTTTTTTAAGGTGAGGTCATGCCTCGAAGACTTTATTGGTATATGTTTGCATATATTATGTGATACAATGTTATATTCTTTAAGTACTACAGACTCTGACAATTTTTATCTGTGACCTAAACCTACCAGAGATTTCCATACCCCATCTTCTGTACAAACTGGATTTTTGGTACTACTTCCTATCTTATCATTTGGCTAATTTATTATATTCCCCGCTCTCATTTGCAGATCCTATACTTCCAAGTAGGTGCCCAGACGATCGTAGCCTCACGGTTACTTCCTAAACCTTGGTGTCCTGAAATTACCTGTATGCTAACGGGGGGTACTTGCGCAATGCTTCGCCCTGACAACTCTCAGTAGTCTAATTTTAATATTATTTAATATTATTATATATTTTTATATTACATTTTTAAATCTTGTTTATTCTTATATCTGATCTAGAATTATTAAAAAAGTTTATTAAATTAAAAAAAAAGTATTATGATTTGACGCATGTGCAACTCTATTTTATTATAAAAGTTGCAAGTATTAGATATACTGTAATATTGATATAAGGGAAATTCTATTTTCACCCAGGTTAAAGTTCCTCGATATATAATTTCTATTATATTATATAATACAAACTACTTTAACAAACTAAAAATTCTATATTTGTTAGTGGTTAGGGTAGATGAATTTAATATTTTATATATGAATTTATACTATATACAATAGTAAAAGTTATATATATATCGGGTGACTTTAGCCCGGGTGGAAAATAGAAATTCCCATTGATATAGATAATGGAAAGGATGTTATTTTAAGCTTGATTCATTAACGTTAATAAAATTTACTATGTTGATAGAAGTTTATATAAATTGATTTGTACATAGTCTAACTTCACTATACTGCTATATGGAGATTTTTTTAAACATTCTTCACTATATCAAGAATCGAAATTACTATATAAACAAACAATTAATAAAAGCACGTTTTGGATTGGACTGGTTGTCTTACCGTTACAATTATATATATAGAATTTTGTTTATTAATTTGAAACTAATTAAATTCGTACGACCGTTTATCTTGTTACATATCCCGAGCAGCATGATGACCCTTTTTCCATACCAAGATTCATATTTTACAAATATTAAAGTTCGCACGCATTAATTAGATTCACGAGGACGACGTAAATTAAGCATAATTTCTTATACTATTTTGTTTGTAACTCAAGTCAAAAAATTTTACAACACATAACATTTGTCAACGAAAACTTTAATATGTGATCAAGAAAGACTTTACCATCTTTTTTTAAGAAAGTAATTCGTAAAATAGGAAGATGATAAAATTCAATTCAATAAAATATTTTAACAGTTTAGCTCGAAAAAATCGTTAAATTGTTAATAATTATCAATGAAATGTGGTTGTATTTTCGAATTTTCTTGATAGAAAATCAATAATAATTACAATAAACACAATAAACACAAGGAACAATAAAAAGAAAGTGGTTTGACCTTTCAAATTTTGATTTTTTTTTTTTTTTTTTTTTATATAATGATTGGTAATAAAGTTTCATCGTAAGGATTATTATTACATGTATGCCGAAACTGGCTGCTGAAGATCATAAATATAACCAACTAACCACAAAAGAGTTCTTCATCGATATATTTGATGTTCGACAATTTCCTTCTTTTGGATGTGAAACGTAGAACATGTCCTTCATAAACGATTGCCAATTGTGTCAGGAAATAATCTATTTATCTGTCGCTCATGCCTTATTTTCTATAGAATTTATATGATTCATTCTCTTTTATTTCAAGAACAATCCAACCTTCCGTTTTAAAATAAGACGGCTTCAATCTTTTGATGCTGTTCTTGATTTTCTTTCCATATTAATGTTTAAGGTTTATGGCTCTTTGGTTAAAAATAAAGGACTTTATAGAAAGACTTGTGATTTAGCTAAAGTGACGGCGCTGGCCCGCCATTTAAATACTCCATTATATACGAAATTCATAAAACCATTCATTCCCTTTTGTTGAAAAATTTATTTAAAAAATATATATATATTTTTACGAAACTAAATCCTTCAAGTCATTTAACGCTTGTAATATATCCATTTTCTAAAAAAAAAAAAAACAAAAAATTCATTTTCTCTCAAAATATTATTAGAAAAAAAAAATGTTAATCTTCCTAGGTGGTATTGGCGTGGTATTAGCTACCTTGAGTATTCTTTACATTATCTACAAAGCACTCGATGACTTCTCTCCGGTAATGCATATTACATGTTTTATTGGTGCCCTGATTATTGATATTCTCTGTATTCTCGACCTCCTACGAGCACTCGACCTTTTAGAATTTAGTGAAAAATATGCTACAGTCTACTTTTTATTCACATCCTTAACAGCAATTCTCTCTTGTTATATCCTTTTACATATTGGCACCAATTTCTATCAAGAATATAATTTTATCAAGACCGTTCTAATATTTGCACCAGTCGCAGTAACTGTCGGAGTTTTTGGAGTTTCTGTTTACACTGTCATAATATTCGTTATTAATTATAATCCTAACTCTCCCAGCCTACCCAAAGATGATTTATCTCTTGAAAAACTCACTCTAAGTTTGAATCTCTTGGCTGCTACATTAACTCTATTATATGTAATTTGTCCATTATTTAACATTCGTCGTCAAACAAAACTTCGTCCAGAACAAACTGCAATCTCAATAATACATTTATTGATCGTCCTAATCTTCTTCTTGGCTCATTACGCTGTCTATTGTACGATAATTCTAAATGAACCATTCAGTGATTTGGATTTTGAATCAATTCACAACATTATTTTATTATTAATATTTCCTGGATGTTTAATAAAGCCTCCTAGGAAATTGGTAAAAATTGTCAAACGAAGAATGTTGGGGGTCGAAGAATTATTAATTGGTGGTGATTTTAGACCAGCAATGATGCGTGATGGCTTTGATCAAACAAAGGGGCCCATAATTGAACATATTCTACCAGCACATATCTCGAATTCACGTAATTCACAAATAAACGTGGAGATATCACAGTATTTACGTGTGATGAATTCTGCTTCGCCAAAAATTATGGATACTCCACCACGTCCATCTAACGGATATTAATTAATGTACTCTCAGAATAATGAATATAATAATTAGATAATCTTATAAGGTTCTCGTTTACATATAATCTTTAAAAAATCACCAAAATTAGAAAAGAAACAATTGATCATTCTTTTTTCTGTAAAATATAAAAAAGGTTTATTGGGTTTCATAGAGTGAATTATATATACTATACGATTATGATTAACTTTAATTTTTTTTTTTGACTAACTATAATAATTCCTTTATTATCCCTTTATTTCCTCCTTTTCTAACAAAGTTTTATCTCACTAAATATCCGAACCTAAAAATTTTAAATCAATCCGCCTGTTGTTTTTTTTTTTAAAAAAAAAAAAGTTTCATAATAAATAATTGAAACAATCTGATTCATAAAATTTAAAAGTATACAACCAACTATAATGTTAATAGCTTAGTTTGTTCTAATCTGTCTTAATTATCTTCTATTAATGTTTCATTAAAAGAAATCAAATTTAATATATGATCCACAATATGATTATTAAAAAAAATTCTATTGCAAAGATCACATGTGCTAATTTGACTCTATATATTCAATTTTATGAGTTCCTAAATTCCGCCATTAAACTAATAACTAGTAGTAGGTTGGTTAAATTTTTAATTCTAACTTAAAATTGACCAGGTTAACCTAGATTAATTTTAAAGCTAGACTTGCTTTAGCATTCAAATTTTTAACTTATATGAGATCAATTTATTTTAATGCCAACTTAGCTTAGTCTTAAAGTTGACCTACTTGGTAGCTATCCAAGACTTTTTTTGGCCTTGTTAATGTACAAAATGTCCAGGCGTCCAAGATTGTTCAAAGCTTGTTCAAGCTTTAATAATTTATAAATTTATCTAAAAAATATATAATTATATATTTTTTTAGATGCTAAACACATTTTTAAAATTAAAATATAATATTAATAAAATTTTAAGTAATTTTACTTTTCCAAAATTGTTCAAAATTGTCTGCTTGGCGCTATATATTCATAACTTATAATACTTGTATGTATATACTTCAAAGTTGAAATTTTATGGATACAAATCAATTTATATGTTGCAACAGAATTTTATCCTGATTCGATTGGATAGAGAATTCAAATTCAATTAAATACTGTATGTGGATTTAAAATTAATTTAAAAGCTAATTAATCATTGTATATCATATCAATTAATAAAAAAATTTTTATTTAGAAAAAAAAGTATTGTAAAATCTTAAAATAATGCACAGGTATAAAATTACAATTTTTAGTGTAAATTAGCTTAATTTAGCCAAGATTTAAAATAATATCCAAGCCTGCTATTTCAAGATTTTATAGTAAATATGGTTGAGAATTTTTATTAAATAGCTCTATATTAGGAGTTAGGAACCAATATAAGATCAGTATATAAAATTAAAAAAAATATTATAAATGATTTTTGATTAACTTTTTTTTTAATTTTAATACTAGTCTCTATAAAATGTCTACTACTATTACTTTAAAATTACAATCTTATTAGCTTTATTTTTTTTTTAGATAATATCAAGTTTGTCTATTTCAACTACCTATATACCTAGTATGCATCCAATCTTTGGCTTTTAGTAAGAGCTATCTATATTTATCCAAATTGAAACAACTTATTGCTTTTAATACTACAAGTCAAAAAAATACTATTACAAGTTTATAAAGTATTTTGGTAGTTTTAGACTTTGGTCTTTTATTTTATTTTTTTTTTTTATATCAAAGTTCCCGCTCTGGGTAAAAGTTTATTTAAGGGTAGGGTGAACATAGATCATTTATCATATGATTTTAGTGGTACAATGAGATTTATATAGAAAATAAAAATGTGCTACAAATAAAACTTTTTACGGTTGTTATTAATTTAGCCAAAAATTTTATAATATATATTACAAAATACTCTTTTTATAATAGTAAAATTTTAATAAATATAGTATTTGAAAAAATTATACTTTTATATGTCGTAAAGTTTTTCTAAGTCAGCTCAAATTTTCCTTAGTTATACAAAAATGATTAATTCGGATTGGTTGAATTTATGTTGTTTACTATCGTGATTGGTCGTCACCTGATTTCATATGATCACAACGTGATCACTATTAAAAATGATCTACATTCACCCTACCCTTAATCAAGCCTGTGGATCAAGGGCGCCTCTTTGGGCAGCTCCACAATTGTTACATTGAATGAGAGTACAACTAGCCACACTACAACTTTTGGTTGTCTAATTGAAGTAGTCCGCCCGAAGGTTCTACACTAGTTGCCATACCTACAACCAAACTAGAGAATTGCCTATTTGAACCCTCTGGTCCAATGCTTCGCATGTCAATCCTACTTGTAATCACCGGTACAGCCCTCTGATACATTAGTTAGTCGAAGACAATCCCGGATGCTAACTACATTCCCTTAGAACTAATTTATTCTCGCGGTACACTTGGTTAGTGATGGCACCGAAATTGGTTTTTGAAAAAGGCCTATTTCGTCTTCATTAAAGAAAATTAAAATTTTTTATAAGGAAGAGCAAATAAAATTTATATAAATATGTTCCTTATAATTTCGTCTATTCAAAAAAAGTATCAAATAATTTCGTTTTTTAAGTAAAATAGGTCAAAAACAATTTCGTTTTCAAATTTTAATTTCGGGTTTTAGAACCTGAAATGCTTTCGTCCTCATGTATACACTTGGTAGAGCAGTCCCTGTCCCACACAGGTATTACCTACACTTCGGTAACTTATGCACTCACTAAGGCAAGCAACTTGCAGTCAGGGGATACCCTGCAACTGCTACCATTACCTACTTCTGCCCTTATAAGGTTCGCTCCAACCCTAGTACCCACCATTACTTTCTTACTGGTTCTTCACCATTTTCCCAGACTTCCAATCCAGTTGGCCCGGAAGGGTTGATCTACTTGGCATTAGGTGCCATTATGGTTTTTCTTCCCCTGGTCCCCAATTCTTCAACATGGGTCCTTTTCCTCCGGTGCAACTCCGGCAGCCAGGTTGGTAAACCTTGTCCCCAAGGATAACGTCCAGTTCTCCGGTTTCGGTCCAATATTCTAGTTTTTGGTAGCACCGTCAAAGATCAGAGCTACCTCCTTACTCGGGACTTGCCAAATAGGTTTCTGTTTCTCGGTTCCTTGAATTTGTTTGTGTCATGAGATACAACTTCACCCAAAAGCTCCCATCTTTGGTCTTTTATTATATTTTGTAACTTTGGTTATTTCAAATAAAAGTTCTAGCTATCAAGCCTATTACTATAGATTTGAATTAGCAAACAACTGTCTATTTAATTTTTTAAATCTACAGTACGGGACCGTAAAAGACATCCAATCTATACATATAGGCAGTGTTGTACATAGGGGTCTTAGCTGGGTCTGGTCTAACCCAACCCGACCCGGGTCTGACCCAACCTGGGTCGGGTTGGGTCAGATTAAACCCGGGTCGAGTCAGACCCGGGTCAGAAAAAACCCAAATCGGGTCAGACCCGGGTCAGAAAAAACTCGGGTCGGGTCAGACCTGGGTTAATGATGAGTGACGCATGACGAAACCATTTCATTGAAAAAATAAATGCGTCACTCTGCAAACTTTTGTGTTACTATATATAGTAAATTTCTTTCACTTGTTCGTAAAACTTTCTCTCTTCTCTCTTACTAATCCAAACTTTCTTTTTTCTTTTTTTTAAAATGTCAAACAACAACTTTATGGTTGACGATTTGTGCGAATTTGAATAAAACTTTGAAATGGCTATATCATGTATTGATTTCGAAAAAAAAGGTATCTTTAAACCCAAGAAATATTGCAAGAAATGTTGTAAACAAAGAAAGTGTAACCTTCCACCAACTTCAAGAAATATTGCAGTGAAGGATAATGAGCGAATAAAGTAGCAACAAGAAAAGCAGATAATAACGAATAGTATATTTAATAATTAATATCTAATATATAACTTCATTAAATGCTTATTTTGCAAATACAGTAAATACAGTACTAGCATTTGTGAAAAAATCGTCCAATCTACTATTAATTTTTCGTCCAACACTGAGAATTTTAAAAATCACCTGATCACATATTAATTCATATTCCAACAATTGAGAATTTTAAAATTACTCAATCTATTGTTGATTCTTTGACCAATGGTTTAGTATTTTAAAATAGCCCGATCTATTATTAATCTTTCGTTCAACAAGTTAGAATTTTAAAATCGCTCAACCCACAATTAACTCTTTATCCAATAGTTTAGAATTTTAAAAATTACCTGACTTATCTTGAATCTTCGCCAACGATTTGGAATTTTAAAAATTGCCCAACCTACTATTGAATCTTCACACAACGATGAAGAATTTTAAAAATCGCTCAACCTACTATTGATCTTTATCCAACGATTTATGATTTTAAAAATTGCTTGACCTACTATTGATTCTCCGCCCAACAATTTGGAAATCTAAAAATCGCCTAATCTACAATGATTCTTCGCTCAACGATCTACCACTAATTCTTCGCCTAACGATATTACATTTTAAAAATTGCCCAAAATCCTATTAATCTTTACCCAATGATTTAGAATCTTAATAATCGCCCGACCTACTACCAATTCTTCGCCCAACAATTTGGAATTTCAAAAATTGCCCAACTCTACTATTGATTATTCGCCCAACTTACTATTGATTCTTCGTTCAACAATTTAGTATTTTAAAAACCATCAGACCTAACATATAATTTTTTACCTAACGATTTGAGAATTTTAAAATTCCCTGGCCTAATATTAAATACTTCGTCCAACAATTGAAGGATTATTAATTTTCTAATTTAATAGTAATTATTCGCCCAACAGAAGTTAAAAATCATCTAATATAATAATTATTTTGTTATTTTGACCCAAAGATCGTGAAATATTAAAAAATGTTGGAAATGATGCTTGAACTGGCTGATGCTGAAATTTAGAGTCCCCATTTAAATCTATAATACCTACTAAAATTCACATATACTTTTTTACTAACAACACTAACCTTAAACCCTAACCCAACCCTTAAAAATACTCTAACGAAAAGGCTGAAAATTTTTAAAATTTCACAATAAAATAAATCAAAATTTTAGCATCATCCGATTTTAGCATCATTCCCGACAAAAAATAATACATTTGTATGGGTATATATGACAATCATGTGATTTTTATATATACCCATGCAAATAAGCTTTCGAAAAAAGCACGGGTTGTTACATAAGACCCATACGATAAATATAAGTATGGCCATACAATCATATCGATAGATACATCATTAGGAATCCATATAGCATTTGGGATTCGCAGTAACCATCACTAAGCAGTTACGCCTGCATCACTGGCACTAGTTCGAACAGAACTTTAACTCAATATAACCTTTTTTGTATTACATTTATTTCAAGATAGCATGAAATAAACAAGTTTAAACGCTCACTAATAAATCATATCATGTCTTTTATACTCTTAAATTGTTAAATTTGATATAAGCTATACATAGCCACAAAGTTTTTGTCAAAATTAACTTTAAACAGTTGCCAAAATCGTTGCGTCACCCATTATTAACCCGGGTTCAACCCGGGTTGGGTTGGATCAGGTCAGATCTGGGTCGGGTTTGACATGAGGCGGGTCAGACCCAGGTCGGGTTTGGCATGAGGCGGATCAGACCCGAGTCGGGTTTGACATGAGGCGGGTCAGACCCGGGTCGGGTTTTGACCCAAGTGGGTCAGACCCGGGTCAGGCCTAAACCCGACCCAACCCGACCCATTAAGACCCCTAGTTGTACATGGGACGCATTCATACTATATAAAATATCCAATGTCCAAAATTGTCCAAAATCATCCAAGCCTATGTCCCATGTTTAACTAATCAATAAAGTTATTTAAAAAATATATATAATTATATATATTTTTAGGTGCTAGACTTATTGGTAAAAAAATTAAAATAGATTATCTTAATAAAATTTCAAATAATTGTAATTTGAAAAATGTCCAAAATTGTCCAAAATTGTCCTATATACAACACTGCATATAGGTACCAATTTTGGGTGCTTATATGAGGTGTTACATATTAAAACAGCCATTTTTACTTTTATTTTATTTTGAGATAATTGAGTTTAATCATTTGTTTTAATTTTTGGACTGATTCGGGATTATCAAATTTCACGATTTTGATTGGTTAAAGGCAACAGGTGACTATCGGGTAATCTTGTAATGTATTGGTACTTCACAGTCTCATATAATTTTTTTTTTACATTATCTTGATTTTTTATTATACAAATTGACTTCCATTTATAATTAAAAAATGTCAATCATATTAAAATTTATATGAATTTGATAAAAACTCATTTTTCAAAAAATTGTAAAAATGGGCTGTTTTAATATGTAACACCCTATATAATCAATTCTGATCAGCTAATTTTTGTGCAATTGAGTTTAATTGGCTAAAAACCTATATATGTTTCTTTTTTTATATTAAATGCCAATTTTTTAAACTCATATAAACTTTAATGTCCATAAAATTAAAAATAAGAAAAATTTCTCTGACAGAAATATAGCTTATCTAAAAATCTATCAATTTGTTAGAGGGTTTTTTGATTTAATTTTTTTAAAAAAAGTTATAATAATTTAATATTTTACTAATAACAAGTGGATGCCTGTTACTGTTTGGTGCTGTATTAATTGATATTTTAAATCACTGTCTTTTTATAATATTTTAGTTCTTTAATTAGATATAATCAACTAGTAGTATATTTTTGGGTTTACTACTAGATGAATCAAACTAGCAACCTTTTGATTTGAGATCTCAAAGTATAACTACTATATTATTGACTCAAAGATTTATTTTTTATTTACTAATTTAAAAGAATTACTATTTTTTTTTTGGTTTTAAAGACCTATTTTAGAGCATATGATTTATTTAGTTTACTTATCATAAATTATACTTGGATAAAAATACAACTAGCTATATATATACTTTTAGTGTCTAATTTAAGTAGTTTGTCTATAGATTCTATACTAGCTATCATACCTGCAACTCAACTATGGGATTGTCTATTTAAATTCTTTAATCTTCTGCTTTTTGACTGATTTTAACTAATTCACTGGAATATTTGCATTATATATATAGTTAGTTTGAACTTCTTGGATATATTTTTTAGAGAATTACTATTTTTTTTTTTTAAGTTAAAGTCTGCTACTTTGGGTAGAAGTTTTTTTATTCAAGTATGTGGACCTCGGCAACTTCTACAGACTCCCGATATTTGTTACATGAATGAGAGTACAACTAGCCACATGTACAATTTTTGGTTGTCTAATTTAAGTAGTTTGCCCAAAGGTTCTATACTAGCTGCCATACCTGCAACCCAACTAGAGAATTGCCTATTTAAACCCTATGGTCCAAGCTTCGCCTGTCAAGAATTATTATTTTTATTATAGTAATTTGCTATTTTTGCTATAAAATAATTATTATTGTAAAATTTGTCTTTAGCTTTAACTCTAATTCTAATTATTGCATATATAAAGATATTAATAAAAACTAGACAAAGTATTAAATTAGAGTTTTTAAGATATGAGTATATATACTAGCAAAATTAAAAACTTTAAAATACTACCCAAATTCCAAATTCCAAATTCCATAACCTATATTCAAAATCTTTTCCAAATCCCAAATCCTACTCAAATTCCAAATTTTGTTCACATCTCAAATTTCAAATTCTATCCAAATCCCTTCCAAATTCCAAATTTCAATTTCAAATTCCAAATTCCAAATCCTATTTCAAATCCAAAATCTTATACCAAATTTTGAAAAACATATACAAAAAAAAAAACTTACAATAATAATACTATTATAAAGAATTAATATATTTGTAGCCATGGTTACTGTAACCATATTTTATAAAATTGTTAATAATTCGTGATTTTACTAGAATAACCCCTGTTGTGTTACTAACAAAAAATGATCCTCTCGCGATTTTGTAATAATTTTAATTTTAATTTTGATTTTAATCTTAATCAATCACAACTCTAACCCTAACCCTAACTCTAATCCTAACTCTAACCCTAACCCTAACCCTAACTATATTACATTTGGGCTTAGTTATAGATCCTGGCTATTATAAAAAAGTTTTATATGTAGCAACTGCTAACGAATTTTTTAAGATTTTTAAAAAAAATCAGGGGGTAGCTTATTTTAGGTAGTAGCTTATTTTCGGACATATACGGTAATTCTTATAAAAATGCATTTGCTAGAAGTTAAAAAATGAGTATAAATAAAATTGTAGATCAAAAAAAAAACTAAAAAATTGCTTGATTATTTGCAATTTCTGATTTTTTAAACTACTCTTATATGAGGACCCATATAAGGTTATATTTGAATATTATAGTAACCAATTTTTTTGGTTAGCACTATATTTTAAATATTAGATCGAACTTTTATCTACTTTTAACTTTTTTG
>QKWP01001533.1:88891-105070 GCA_003550325.1 Gigaspora rosea
CTGCGTATTTTAAAATTTTTAATAAAATTTTAAATATTGATTTTAGCCATATCTTTTCTAAGTAAAAAATATTCTTTAAGTTTTGTTTTAGTAACTTTGTTATAAAATTTTTTTAAAATCATTAGAAAACTTTAATATAATAAATGTTTAAAGTTCTTGTATTGGCATTTTTACTATTAAAATTTTTCTTTAGATTTTTTCAAATTTTATATGTTCCCGTCTATAAAAAAAATCTTTACTTCTAATACAAGTCTTAATTTTTACAAGTAAATCATTAAAGTTGCAATAATGAAAGTTGTCATCCTTTATATAAACTACAATATTGTCTTAAGAACTATAGTTCTAAAACTAAAACTAAATAAGATCGCAGAAAAATTGTAATAAAATTTTTTAAAAAAATTTTTTCTTAAAATTATCTATTTTCAGCTTATATGTAACTATAATTTATTTTCTTATAATATAAAAACTAATTTTGCAAAAAAGTAATCCTTATTTTCAAATATAATTGTACAAAGTTTTATTTAATTATTTTAGTATTTTAAAAAAGTAAATCAGAGCTAAAAAAAATGCAAAAACACAGGCAAATTTGCCTGTGTTCTACTACAATCTAAAAGATAAAAGTTTATATAAAAGATCCCTGATCCACCATAAATCAAACCCGAGCGCAAACCTTATTAATTAAATGCGGGGGTTTTTAAATAGTTAGAATGCCCTAAAAATACAAAGTGTGTGCACTTTAATTTTTTTCTTTTTGATGTAACCTCGCAAGTACTAGATTCTGGGTCTACTAAAAGGTCTAAAAATTGGTGGAATGAAACAGACCTGGGTCTTGTTTATGAACTTTTATAGTAATAAGCAGCTTTAAGTAGGTATTAAATTCAAGTCAACTTAAAACGATAAAAATAATAATGAATTAACTTGAATAATTTCATTTTAATAGGTTCACGTTATCGCATAATTATTTAAATTCCATGTTAACACTGATTTATTAAACTCAAATAAATTAATTACATTTGCTTGATCATTACAAAATAGTCACGTCAAAAGCTTATGCCAGTTACAAATAACCTACTATACATTGATCAAATTTAAATTTTTTTTTTGTTTTCGTTAATTCTTATACCTTTGCAATAAAAAATTCACAAATACGTACTCATATTGTACTTATTTTTTGAGAACCTAATTAAATAAAAAAAAAATAGTAATTAATTCTAAAAAAATTAAAAAAAAAAGACCAAGCTGCTCAACAAGAAGCTATTCAAGCTGCTTTTCAAGCACTTGAAAAATCTGAAAATCCTAATGTATGTGTGACTGCTCGAAGGTTTGGTGTTGCAATAAAAAAAAATGACCCTCTAAATGTCCTGGCCCTCCTACAATTTTAAGTGAACATGAAGAAGCGCAGTTAGTAGGTTACTGTATAAATATGCAAAAATTAGGTTTTGGGCTAACAAGAGCGGGTGTAAATCATTGCGTGATGGAGATTGTGTGCAGTAACAATCGTGGTTATCCTTTTGGTGACAAGGGACCTGGTCAGGCCTGGTGGGCACATTTTTTAAAGGAACATCCTAAATTATCTTTTCGTGTACCTCAGGCCTTGTCAGAGGCACGGGCACAAAGGGCCAATGCAACCATTGTTAAAGACCACTTTGACAAGCTTCACTATGTAATCCAGGAGCATTCTCTTACTGCCAAACGCATCTGGAACATGGATGAAACAGGCTTTGTTATTGCCCCTAAGGTCCAAAAGGTTCTTGCACAAAATGGTGCATATCAAGTGCATAAAGTCTCCCATGGTAACATGCATGATCATATCTCTGTTGCGCCAACAATCTCAGCTGCCGGTGATTGTGTTCCTCCATTAATTATTTATAAGGGTGTTCGTGTTATCCCGGGTTTATTAGATGGTGCTCCAGCCGACAGTGTTATGGGTTTTACAGATACTGGATACATGAGAAAAGACCTTTTTCTAATATATCTTGAGCACTTTATCAACTCAATTCCACTCACTCGTCCCATTCTTCTAATGCTTGATGGACATAAAAACCATATTAATTATTGTAGCATTAGTTTTTGTCGCGAAAATGGTATTTTGCTTTATGCACTTCCACCCCACACTACACATATCCTCCAACCATCAGAAATCCCTTTTGCCAAACTTAAAAAGGAGTATGATAAAGGCTGCGAAATACTTTATAATAATAGTAAAGAGTTAGTAACGAAGCATTCGTTTGCAAAGATACTTGGGCCTGCATTCTTTTCTACTTACAATCCAGTAGCAATTACTAATGCATTTAAAGGTACGGGAATTTGGCCCTTTAGTCCCAGTGCTATTAGTAATGACTGCCTCAATCCTTCATTAACTACTAAACAATTTGACATTCGACCAAGTACAGGTGCAAGTTATTTCAAAACCTAAACCAACGAATCCATATCTCACCCGAGTCAACCTTTTAAACGAAGTAGAAATTTTAAGATCTGAGATCGAAGCCTTTAGGGTAGAAAATAAGACGTTGAAGGAGGAAAATGTGTCACTGAAAAAGGAATTGGAGACCTTTCAGAATCCTGGTACTTCTTTCTTAAAGCTAGTGCTCAAGTACCCAACTTCTCAACGTAAAGATCAAGAGCTCAATGAACAAGCAAAGAAAAGGAAAACTTTATCATTTGCACGGCTTCTTACCAGCGATCAATCTTGGCAAGAGGTAAGGGAAGCAGAAGAATTGGTGAATAAAAAAGCTGAAAGACGTAAAAAGAAGAAAAGAAGGGGCTGCTTTAAAATGTGCTAATCGTGAACTAGAAAAAGCACAGAAACAAGAAATTAGAGAGCAAAAAAAAAAGAGCAAGCGAAAAAAAATAATGCTAACTGAAATATATGTATGTACGTACATACATACGAACTATCTGCTAACTGAAATATTACAGATCATAGCATTTGATTGGCCGTTGTTTGATGTAAATCATTCCGCCACAATACCCTTAGTTGTTAAAAATCGCAATTTTTAATTAATTTCGAGAAAATCAAAATATAATAATAATTTTTAGATGAAACTGATCTTATTTTTTTTGTGGCTTAAAGCAAATGATGTCTATTATTTGTAGGACAAATTTGACATTGGGTATTCTATAATATATACCGGGTATATGATGCATTACAGAATTTATATATGCGATATATATACGGCATGTGTACGGCATGTGTACTATATGTGTACTATATGTGTCTGACATGTGTCCAATATGCAACATGAGTCAGGTACATATCGGGTATGTGTATAAATATATCTTACATATATCGGTGACATATCGTCTACATATACTATACATATCGGGTACCCGATATTATACCGATATGTACAATTTTGATCTGTAATCGTTTACTGACGATTCTTTAAATCAATTAGAAGTATAAAACAAATAAGATTTTTGCTAACAAAATCACCCTTCGGGACTATGTAATTCATAGTTCCAAAGGGTGATTTTGTTAGCAAAAATCCCAAATACATAACTTTTTACAAATATTCAAATATTAACAATTAATTTACAGGAATTAATTGTAAATTGGGCCCAAGAATTCATTAAAATATTTTCTAAATATTCACCAAGTGGGCTACAATTGCCAAAGTTTCATTCTTGGTGCTATCACGTAGTACCTGCAATTAGAAATATGGGTCAATAAATAGTATAACCACTAAAACTTATGAAACACTTCATAAGGAATATATGAAAATACCTTATCAAATGTCGAACAAGAAAGACTATATGAAACAAATATTGAATGCAGTACGTTTTAAATACAGTAAATCAGCATTGGCATTGGACATACGTCCAATGCCAATATTGCTTAGTAGATTATTCCTAAGTATCACTAATAATTGATTATTATTAGGTTAAATGAAAAAAACTCACTGAAAAAGAAGTCTCTAAAAAATATTGCCAAACGAAAGGGGTTTGGAAAACTTCTATGTGCTTTAACATTAAGGTCAGAAGAACCGGAAGATTTCCTTCAGAAAAATAGAAATAATTTGGACTCGTTACAAGCTGAAAGCTTTCAAAACCTACTAACTGGCCTTGATGATTTTTTCGAAGTGAAATCAACTGTATCTCTTAACAAAGATAATCGTATAGAAATATTTTCTTCTGTATCTTTAGAAAGTACTGATATACTTTATGCTACATTAAATTTTTATAGAAAACCAATGTTTTTTAATGTTACAGTAAGTGCACCTGATAATCAAAGAAATGAATTAAATTGGTAGGCTTAGTAAGTATCAATTTCATTTTATTTGATTTACACATATTCTAACACTTTTTAACAATAAATAACAATAATAACAGCTATAAGCGACGAAGTTAGGAAATATTCTCTAATTTTGTAAATAATATATACTAATGCATATAAAAAATATCATTTATAAGATTCTGTTGATACTCAAGTTTTACCAAGCGATAGACAAAGATCCATTAAAACTCGCTTTTGTTTGTTGGTATGATGATGTTGGTGAATTATAGGATGTCCTAAATTGAAATTAATTAAACAATACAGTTGTATACCTATAGATAGTATAGATAAAACTGTATATATAGTTGCAAGATTTGAAAAAACAATTGAATATTTGATAAACAGTTTTATGTTCTAATATTTAACGCGTATATTTAAAGGTATCTAATATATTTAAAGTATATTCAAATTAAAGTATAATGCTAATTATCGATTAATAATGTAATGATTGATATATAGCGATTTTGATTGGTTTGATGATAATCGATAATTTGATCTATATCGATTATTTACCTATTTTCACTATTAATTGATTTTTGATATATATAGATTTATAACAAGTTAATCGATGTATAATGTTTAATTTTAATAGATATAAATCGATTATGTGTTATAAATCGATATATATCTACTAAAAATATTTTATGATGATCGATTTATCTACGTAATTAAAACAATCTGAAAGCTATATCCGGTCGGTATGCCTATATGCTGCATAAATCGCATTCTTAATACCTATATACAAAAGACCTTTTAACTGTATCAAAAATGTGACCCTAATTCTAACCCTAACCATGAAGCAAAAAACATTATAAAACCACTAACAAAAAAAAATTTATTTAAATTTAGTATAGTTCATGATTAGGGTTAGAATTGGGTTAAAATCGCCTTTTTGATATAGTTAGAAGATCTTCTGTATATAGATATCAAGAATGCGATTTATGCAACTTATAGGTATATGGGGTGAAGTCAATCAAAATAGGACAAATTTATCTAATAAATTTGTCACATTTCTAATGACTTCACCCCATATATTGAATTAACCCAACTAGCTATACTGTTATAGCATTTGTGTTTTAATTACGTAGTATAAATCGATTGTTTACACAATTTTCAGAAATTTTAAAAAATCTGTTGCATACAGAGATCACGTGGATTTCAGTATCATCTGATTTCAGAATTATCTCTGGCATGTATTAAGTAAACTTTTAGAAATATATAAAATTGTTAGAGTTGTTTTTTTACTTGAAAATTGGAGAAAAAAAATGCTTAAATTTGACTTTTTTGATCAAAAATCCAAAATTATGCATCTATTTTTTAACTTTCAAGTAAAATAAAAATAAATATGCCAATTTGATATATTATTAGATATTAGACAAGTTTACTTAGTGCATAAAGTTAGAATTAATTAATAAAAATTTGTAATTATAAGCTTTCATAGAATTCTATTAATAAATACTATAAAATCTTATAATCTACAAGATTTCACTAATTAATTCTAACTTAATGTACTAAGTAAACTTATTCAGAACCAAAAATATAATTAAATTAGCAGGATTGTTTTTATTTTATTTGAAATTTAAAGAAAAGATTTTTAAGGGTAGGGTGAATGTAAATTAATTTTTATATGATTTACGAGGTACAAAAAAATTTTATATAGAAAGCAAAAATATGCTTCTAATAAAACTTTTCAAATTATAGCCAATATTTTCCAAAATTTTGTGGTATATAATTTGAAGTTTTTTATTTGTTATAGTAAAATTTTAAACCCTATATTATTTAAAAAAATCTACCTTTGTATATTAGTAAAAAAAACTTAGATGATCCCAAATTTTCTTAGGTCATACAAAAATCATTAATTCTGATTGGTTGGGTTGTTGTTGTTTATAACCCTGATTGGCCAATCATCTGATTTCATATGATTACAACACGTGATCATTATTAAAAATGATTTACGTTCACACTACCTTTAAATTTGGCTTTTTTAATTAAAAATCCAAAATTATGCATCTAATTTTTAAATTTCAAAATAAAGCAATCCATTTTAGATGATTTTACTACCAAAATGCTCATCTTAGCAAGATGATTCTAATGAATCTAAAATCATTAAATTCTGATTGCGGGATTTCAGGATTATATAAATTTGTGTTGTTTTTAATTGATTTAATATATTTTATATTAAAATAATACAAATATATAATAATCTTGGGATCCCATAATTAGAATTTAATAATTTTAGGTTCATTGGAATCTTTTTATTGGGACAAGCATTTTGGTAGTAAAGTCATTTAAGCAGATCACTGGTTCAGAAGTTATTCAATATTAAAGTTTATAAAATCTTTAATATTACCTCTCTCAAAAGGCGCTTTCATATTTGTGTTATGCTTTTTTTATTAATATTCAAACGAGATTTAGTCTTTTTTTTGCTAGGATCGCTGTCCGTTTTTAGCGAAAAAATGCATATAAAAGGAAGTGATAGTTTCACGAATTTGAAAGCATTTTGTATGGTAATCTGTTGATCTCTATTCTTGATCTCTATTTCTTGATCTCTATTTCTTGATTTAGAACTTGATTCTTGATCTTGATCCTTGATCTTTGCGCTTCGTTTTCTCTCCACTGTGAACGACCATCGTATTTATAAGGAAAAAAATTTTGTTGCTTTTTGGGTCAATCTTTACCAAATATGCTGTATGCTATTTTTATATAATATTAATAATCTTGAATCCTGATTTATCATGATCGTGGAAATGGTTATACTTGTAAAAATTGTATTTTATTGTTTTTTTATTAGATAAGTTTATTAATAGTTAATTATGTATAATAAAAAAAATTTTATGTAATAATCTACGGTGCTTTTTTTTCTTTTTGCTTTGTACTATCTGTCGCTGATTTTGAAATGCAAGTCTTCCTTGATCAGTGTAAATTAAACCATAAAAATTCGATCTTAGATTAGTTAAATTACACTATTCTATAATAAGTTTAAGTTAAAATTTTACGACAAGAAATTACCCAAGGATAGTAATTCTTTATGGATATGATATCGTGAATATTGTATTGTGTATTAACGATATCAAATGATCAATAAACACGAAGTAAATGGAACCTAAAAATCTTCCGAAATTTGGTAGAAGTATATTTGAACTTCGGGTTTCTGCTACTTTTGAACTAGTGCGTCTGCACGGATAAAAAATGTAGTCTTCATTTTTTAAATCGGTGGTACTGTGCTTTTTTTTGTGGCTGATTTGGGTGTATTGTTATAGATCATATCAAGAGGAATTTAAAAATTTTACTTTTATCCGCGTATATGCGTTCGTTCTAAGGTATTGGAAATTCGGGTATCTTTCTATTTAAAATATCAGAAATTTTCTAGACTCTGAAAAATTAATTATGTATGCATAAATTTAATGCTTATTACTAGTAAATTTAATGAAAAAATCTAAAGATCATTCAATCTGATCTACAATGAATGATTGTAGTGAAACGATATTGCAGCAGGATAAATGATATTTCTCCTGCCATATGATAGATACTATTCGTTCATGTGCTTCTGTTACTCTATGATTATGCCTCTTGTGGAAAAAAATTAAAAAATATTGTTAAAAATTTATTAAAGATTTGTCGCTGTATTCTACTATACTTTTTTTTCTTTTTACTTTGTAACTATCTGTTGCCGATCTTGTAGTACAATCCTTCCTTGATTAGTATAAATTGAGCTGTAAATTTGATCTCAGATCTGTTAGTTAAATTTATGCCATTCTATAATGGGTTTAGGTTGGAATTTTAAACAAAAAAATGCCTGAGAATAACAGGTACCGAAAATGTTGTATTACGTATATTGATTTGTCAATATCAAAAATGATAGTTGACAGAGCATAAAAATTTTCTGAAATTCAGTAAAAGTGTATGTAAACTTCAGATTTCTGCTACTTTTGAACTGGTGCATTTACACGTACAAAAATAAAAATGTAATTTTTGGATTCCCCTTGATATTTCTCTACAATGTTAAAAAGGCTTTTTTGATTTTATTATATAATTAAAATGAAATTAGCTAAAAAACTATACAGATGGTATTATTAAAAACGAGGAAGTGCTTCGCAGCATTACATAACATTGCTAAGAGAATACAAAAAGTACGGTTCTATTATATGCGTGCTAATTCAAAAGTTTGGAATATCGCAAATTTTCTAGTCTAAAAAAACTTGATTTTACCTAGTATAACAAGCACCTCAATCTCATGTGCGTATGCGCATTAAATTAAAATAAAAACCTCGAGATCATAATATGCAATTTGATCTACATACTATAATATACGATCTGATCTACAATAAACGATTGTAGTAAAACTATATTGCATCAGGATAAACAGTGTTTCCTTTATTACCATGTGATAGATATTATTTGTTCCTGCGCTTTTATCACTTTACAATTATGTCTTTTTGAAAAGAAAGAAGATGCTATTCTTTTTAGACAGGAAAGCATCTTGTCTACTTCAAAAAAATTTTTTAGAAATCATTGCTGTATTATATGATATTGTTATTACATAATTTAGAATTCTAAGAATCTATCAGAAAAATGTTATCCAGCCTGAATAAAAAATTCGTCAACTAATCAAATGAACTTATTATTAAGATAATAAAGAACCTCAATTTTCGCTCAATCGAATCCCTTCTTTATATTGTTATTATGTAATTTAGAATTCTAAGAATCTATCTGAGAAATGTTATCCAGCCTGAATGAAAAATTCGTCAACTAATTAGATGAACTTATTATTAAGATAATAAAGAGCCTCAATTTTCGCTCAATCGAATTCCTTCTTTAAGAAAATATTGATCTCTCATTGATATTGATTACAGAGAATGATAATGATAATACTAACCGATTTGCTATTGTGTTGTTTGATCAATAATAATATCTAGAAAAAGAAAATCGGTTAATAATAAAATAAAATAAAAATTGCAAAATGAGAATCAATTAAGAAAATTCTTAAGCTTCGTCTTATATAAGCCACTTAATGTATTTTTCTTAATAGCCTTCTTTATTTTATACGCATTTGCTTTCGATATTTTTGCTGTGTTGGAAAGATATGATTGCTGTATTGGAAAGATATAATTCCATACGTATTTGCATTTGATATTTTTGCTGTATTGAAAAGATATAAAATACCATCAATAAAAAAATAAAACAACAAAATCTTTCTTTTCGTGTAGATTGATTTTTTTAAAAAAAAAAAACCATAAAATATCTAATATCTTTACTTTCTTAATAAATTGCATCATGTTATTTGTATTTATCGCCTTTTGCTTTATTAAGACAGTTAGTGGAAATAGTAAATTCTTAAATGAAACTGCGGTATATTGTGTTAGTGATGATGAGGATGAGTTTAGGGAACTCAACTACAAAGGTTTCACCGGAAATTCTGAAACCTTGATAGTTGATTTCAAAAGAAATTTTATCGTTCTTATAATAGGATGATATATATACTACCAAAATGCTGAATATGTAAGTCTGCTCATTTTTACTATTTTCTTACTTCACAGTTAGTAAAATTTATTGTATTTCTCTTTTTAGCTTAGTCTCATCCAAACCGTTCTGCTTTCGTCCCCTTAAACCGATTCTGATTGCGTGCCAGAAGGCCTTCCTTACACATTTTCTCTCCTGATTTATTCTGCTCCCGCTGTTACTAACTCTTACAAATCTAATGACGCTGTAGGAAGGCAAAGTTTTATGCTGTCCAAAAAACTATACAATCCTGTGACTGGGCAAAAAGGCATTGAATCTGACGTGATCGTGTCTTATACTAATGCGAATGGTCATTACGATTCACTAAAAGAAAGCTTAAAAAAAAGTGTTATATCCGCTATTGAGAGATTGAAAATTAATACGAATAGTAAAATCCCTCATATAATCTTCTCAGAAATCAAGTGGAGCTATGCCGTGAGTGAATCGAGTTCATTGATCCAACCCTCTCCTAAAAAGGGGAAGTCTAAAGAATTGAATAACCAACTAGATATAATTGAAAACCAATACATTTCTCAAACCTCTAACAAAAAAAGAAAATTTAATCTTTTTTCTTCCTTCTCGAAAGCCTCCTCCGTAAAGCCTTCGTCTGATAAACCATCAGCCACGGATCTTAAGGACCTTGCAAACCAAATTAGAAGCAAAGACCCCGAACTACAAAAACTTTCCAGTGAATCTTCTGATAAAAATTAAATAAATTCGATCTCTTTGTTGTGCACATTTTTTTTTGTGATTTAATATTTGTCAATATATAATTAAGGGAAAATAAATTTGTCGCACCCGCGACATATCGCACCCCCTGCTTCGACCAATCAAATCGCACGATTTTATAGGCAAAAAAATTTATTTTTTAAAAATTTAAAATTTTACTTAATAAAGTGAAAAATATATATAAAATAGCACATCATATAACGTAAAATTTTATTCTAAACAACTTTTTCTAAGTTGTAAAGATAGGTTGTCTTTGTAAAAAAAATTTTTTTATAAGAAAAATCAAGAATTTCCAAAGTTAGCACATATAAAACTTTTTTTTTACTAAAATAATCAACCTTTTTAACTTAGAAAAAGTTGTTTAACGTAAAATTTTACATGTAATACTTAAACGTAAATATAGATTATATTAGTAAAAAAAAGTTTTATATGTGCTAACAATCAAAATTTTTGATTTTTCTTATAAAACGTTATTTTTTTACTAAGACAATGACAATCTATCTTTATGACTTAGAAAAAGTTGTTCAGAATAAAATTTTACATTATATGTTTTGATATCGCTTATTTATTTTTATATTTTATTAGTAAAATTTTTAATTTTTAAAACTTAAAATTTTTGTCTACAAAATCGTGCAATTTGATTGGTCGGAATCAGGAGTGTGACATGTCGCGGGTGTGACAAATTTCTATTCCCTATAATTAAAATCAAAATGCTTTAATAAATGTTTACTTTGTCTCCAATACCTTATACAAAATTCCACCATTAATACGCTGTTTAATTGCTGCATAATCTTAACTCTATAAACTGTTTGCTGTCTATTTGTTTGTTGTGCTTTCTGATAAATGACTAGCACCGCTATTTAATAATTATGTTGTACCATACTAAGTGATTTATTTAATTATAAACTTAAAATCGTATTATAAAAAAAAAGTGTGTTACTTTACCTTCTAATAATAAAAAAGTAAATCCTTTACTGATTTAACTTCAAGCACTTGTGACAATATTTAATTGGTAGTTTGAATCATAAAATAAAAATTATCTCTTTATACACTATCATGTTTTAAAATATTTTCCGTGTAAATCTTATCTATACATTTTCAAATTCAAAAAAAGAATTCTAACCAGTTGATTTTATTATAAATAAACTCAATTATCCTATTTCCACCCTTACCTTTTTGCTTTTCT
This sequence comes from Gigaspora rosea, assembly GCA_003550325.1. Lineage (NCBI taxonomy): Eukaryota > Fungi > Glomeromycota > Glomeromycetes > Diversisporales > Gigasporaceae > Gigaspora > Gigaspora rosea. Next base: position 100,582 of record QKWP01001533.1, read on the forward strand.
TTCAAAACCTATATATCTTTATCTCTATAAAAAATTACTGTATATTATGCCTAATTACAATATTATTACTTTTCCTCTTATTACCTTTGATTCAAATGACCTTCCTGACACAAATTCTCTTGATGCCTCTCAGGACACAGATTTATTCCGCTCGTATCTTTTAAGATTTGAAATAAATCAGAATTTACCAAATGCTCCGGCTCCTGACAACAACCGTTCATTACCAGATCTTAATTTACCTTTGAACGATGAGATTATTCCTCTCTCTCAATGAGTGAACCTTCAACGTCTTCTGATATATTTCCAAACTAAAATTTTAACTGATTACCTTTCTATTTCGTGTGCCTACTGTTCAATGCTTATGATGAAATCTTCTACTCAATGGATTTCTTATGATCAAACGGAAGATTATCCTTTGTCTTTTATTTTCGATATTGCCGTGTATACTCGAGTAAATAATCGAAACTTGACCCAAGTTGCAGTTTGTAGTGGATATAAAAAACAATCCACTAGACAATATCCACCTATATTAACACCTGTACCTTCCAAGATTTGTAATGTCCCGATGCAATATAGAAAATATCTCTCTCCGGTTCATATGAATTGCTCATTAGGTCGCTCACCCGGGACAAATTATTATACCAATTATCGTCACCTTGAAGGATCAATAGGAATTACTCATAATTACAAATCTTTGCAAATATACTCTGGTTCTATTGGTGTATACCTGAACTCCAATGAGCCAATATCATAGTTCCACCCCTCTTTAATTCCAGCCTCTGAATGGTTAAAACAAAATAATATCCTAATTCAAAAGTATCATTTAAATTTAATATCCACTCCTCCAACCCCAACTTCTTCTGTTCCCATTCCTTTACCTCTAGCAAAACAATCGATTGATGGTCACTCTTTTCATAACCTCCATTGTACCAACCTTCCTGATGAAACTCCACGCCCCCTGATTTGGTAGTTCCAAATCATCCATTTTCTCATGAAATTCACGATCAAGACGCTCATTATGCTCGCTTGATTGCTGCTTCGTTACCAAATGATAACAATACAAACCTTCCTATTCTTTTTAGCAATCCTGATCTGAAAGCTCTCATTTTTCCTGATTTATTTTCCAATGGTAAAGGTCATTATGAAGATATCAAAAGGCGTTTAAACCTTCAACCTTCTATCGATTTCTATGGAAAATACATAAAATTAAAAATGTTATGCCCGGCCCCCCGCTTTCACTTACACTGGTATTGGCCACATTGGTCTTATCTTACTCTAGAAAAAAAATGTAACTTTCAAAACCAGAACCGTTTACTTTCTACTCATTCGGTTAATTACCAATACCACCCAACAAGGGCAGATCTAATTGCCAAAAGTTCCTACAATAATCGCCCTATTATCAATGAATCAAAGTCTACTACGATTCCTTCTTATCTCAGAACCACTACTCCCTTCTTTAAAAAAAAACAGTATCAGGTATTAATACAGACCAAGACTTAGTTAATTATTATTTTACCTGTCTTTCCTTGATTGTTTATCCAACTTATCGGTTACTTTGTTGAATATCAATCCATTATCCTATCACTTACATTTATGTTACATTATATCTAAGTGAAATTCTTGTAACTCTTTGTTAACATGTTATAATATCTTAAATTTGAAACTTTCTTAGCTTTTTCTATCTTATTAGGTTGTATTAGATTGTATTGATAGCCTACAAACCATCTATTAAATTAGCCACTTAATTAATAAATTTATAAGTTATTAGCCTATAATAATTTACTTACTGCAATTTTTTTAAAACTTCTACTGATTAATCTTTCTTATATTCTCCCCTTCGATTCAAACTCCAGGTTAATACTATGATACGTGTGTATGGCCTGCCCCAGATTTTTTACACAATGACAATGGCTGAACATGAATGGTCACACTTGCGCACGATTTTACTTACTACTGATAATCAAAATCCTTTACCTTCCAATCGTCCTTTACACGTGTATATGTTTTACTGAAACTATCTAAACAATATCCGAAATAAGTTATGGAAAAACTCGAAACTAGTGGGTTGGGGAAAATGTGAACACTTTTTTGAGCGAGATGAATTTCAAAATAAAGGCACAATTCATACATATGGTTTTGCTTATACTGAAAAAAAACTCCTTACCTAATTTCTTTAAATACAATTTGTATTGATATTCCTGATCCTAGTTTAGAGCCAGACCTATACTGATTGTTTACAACCTTTCAAATCCACCATTGTGATCACAGATGTAGACTACAAGGCCATGCTGAAGATCAATGCTCTAAAGGCTTTCCCCAACTCCTTTCAGAACATACTTATTGTATGCCAAACAATCTTCGTTTTATTTATCGCCGCACTAAAGAAGAAGATAGAAAGGTTGTCCCTTACTATCCTGAAACTTTACTTATATGGAGAGGTCATATAAATTTTCAGTACATAACATCTAATAGATTCGCCAAGTACATGACCAAATACGTAACGAAACCAGAACCTTTCGAGCTCTTTGACGTTGATGAACAAAATGACTATAGAAGGCATATTTTAGCATGACAATTAGGCGCTATGGAACTGATGGTCCTCTTACTCCAATATCCTTTAACCAGATGTTCCATTTCCGTACTCTACCTTCCTTCTGCCCCGTCTGAACTTAGGCCAAGATCTGTCAAACCTGTCCACTTGCTGACCTGCCTAAATGATACTGGAGATAATAATGTTAATAATGATGGCAAGTCTTTTTATTTATACACTAAACACTTCAATATTTACACCTCAGTTTTCTCTATCTTATTAAAGTTATTTCACAGATCAGTATAGTATAGATGAGCAGATCTATATGGTATAGGCCGAATTTTTAAATTTATACTATACTGATCTGGTGTAATATATATTAGCATTAGGCTTAGGCTTAGGGTTAGGAATTATAGCTGATTAGTGTGGTATAAATTTAATAATTTGGCCTATACTATACGGAACTGCTCGCCTATACCATACTGATTTGCTATAATCTTCTTATTAATTGTGCTCCAATTACTCCATACTGAAATACTTCGTATTAACTGATTGAGTTATGCTTTTTTTATTTTTTTAATACACTTTAATTCATAATTGTATATCTCTTTTGTTATAAATTGTACCTCTTAATTTATATAATACTAAAAATATTACATATTACAATTCGTCTTCGTTAGAAAAAATCATAAATCATGATAACTTTTACTAGAACCATTTGCTCGTGATAATTATATAAATTATTAAAGATTAATATCCAAACCTCAAAACAATAATGCATCTAAGAATAACACAGTCCCTATTTAAAATTATTATTAAAATAATTTCACTTCAATATTCGCTACTTATGTAACTTACCTCACTTGTAAATCCTTCTTGCCTTTTTCATCTTATTATTTTCAGATTGTAATGAAATCCTTCCTTACTGGGATGATGCCATCGACAAGTATTTTGACCATCCAAACTATAAAATTTTCAATACTATTACTTACCCTGACTACTTTCGACAATACAAGATTGGATCTAGACAGCCTGCTCAAAACTCCTTCCTTTTTTATACAAGAGACCTTAAAAACAGAGTAGTTGTGCAGAGAAAATCGCCCATTCTTTTGAGATTCACCTCGTACAAGATAGAAGACAGTGAACCGTTCTATTTCTAGTATCTTCTTTTCAAATTCCCTGCTAGATCTGAACAAGAACATCGGCAAATTTTATATATAGATATATATCGATTACTAACCGGTAAGATATATATCGATACTAAATACCCCTGCCGATTTCTATCGATAGTGATAGTAATCGATATATATCCAATTATCAGATATATATCGATTATTATCACTATCGATAGAAATCAGCAGGGGTATTTAGTATTGATATATATCTTACCCAGTTAGTAATCGACATATATCTATATATAAAATTTGCCGATTAATTAATATATATCTAATATGATATTAATTAATTACAATAATAATTATTATATTCACATAATCATACTTTTTGCAAATTTTTACAGGTTTTCGCAAGTTTTCGCAATTTAATATAAAATTTTATTTTTTATTTATTATTATTATAATATTTTAAATTATTCGCAATTTAATATAATTTTATTTTTTTTATTTATTATTATTATATATTATATTTAAATATTATATATTTTATTATATATTATTATAAAAAACAACAAAAAAAATAAACCCAAAAAAAAACGAAACCAAAAAAAAATAAAAAAATGAAACAAAAAAATAAACTATAATATTTCTTATATTTGCTAATATTCACTTATATTCGCTTATATTTGCTTATATTGCTCATATTTGCTATTTCTTGCAAAGTGCCAGAAAAGTTAAAATAGGTATTCTTGTAAAGTGCCAGAAAAGTTAGATCGTTTTTTTGCAAAGTTTCGAAAGAAGTCAGGAATAAATAAAATAAAAGTAAAAAAATAAGTAAAAAAAA
>QKWP01001533.1:112126-123327 GCA_003550325.1 Gigaspora rosea
AGATTCTTAACGATCTATTTTAGATAATTAATGATCTAAAATAGATCGTTAAGAATTTTAACGATCTATTTATCATTAAGAATCGTTAAGATTCTTAATGATTTATTTTAGATTATTAATGATTTAAAATAGATCGTTAAGAATCTTAACGATTAATTAATAAAAATTTATATAAAATTTTATATAAAATAATTAAAAAAAAACATTAAATTTAATTAAATTATGATTGTGTACAGAAATGTGATCGTTAAAGAATTTTAACGATTGTGACATTAGTGCACGGGAAATACGATTGTAAGAATCTTAACAATTGTGACGTCAGTACATGAAAATTAACGATTGTGATGATCGTGAAGTCAGTGCACTAAAATTACGATCGTTAAGAATCTTAACGATTGTGCATATCAGTGTACTGATATACACAATCGTTAAGATTCTTAATGATCGTAATTTTAGTGCACTGACGTCATGATTATGCACTGATATGCACAATCGTTAAGATTCTTAACGATTGTAATTTTAGTGCACTGACGTCACGATCATGCACTAAAATAAATACCTTGTCTGTCACGGCCATTACAGTAAATAACTAGAAAATAAGATAATTTTGATTTACCGCAGTTATTGGCGTTGAACGGTAAATAATGAAAATAGTAAATAGTAAATATTGAGCCTACTTTCAAATTTCAAACCGGGAAGGTATCTGCTTTTTTGAAGGGTCATAATCAGGTGAATTTGTAAAAAAAATTATAAAGATTGAATTGTTGCAACTATTTTCAGTTTATGAAATAATAAGCCATTGAATAAAGAATATCATCAATTCTAAAAAAAAAAACGATATGTCAGTCTAAATAATTATTTGGCGATAAAATGATAATTATATTAACTTAGTTTACATAGTCTTCTCCTCTTCTCCACTATAGATGGAAATTAATTTTATCGGTTGTAATGTACGTACGTCGTACGTACTAATTGATCTACTTATCTGTTATAATAAAACCGAAAATTAAGTCTTAAATTCAAGTCACTGCAGGATCTTATTATCGATTAGCATTCCCTAAGCTTGCTAGCTTGCTATTCTGTTTAGAATTCTGTATTTGCTGCAATATAACTACAAATTCAGTATAATTTAACATAGATCACTAATGCAAGTTGGTGTAAGAGATAAGTAGGAATAGGGTATAAAATTGAATGTAATGTGATTTTATCATAATCGGAATATTATTTACACATTACTGTATTATTAGAAAATTACCTTTTATTTATGAATATCTTAGCATTGATCTATGAATTGCAATGCATGTATAGAAACATATGCAATTTTCATATAACTTAGAAGTATGATAACATGCATAGTACATCCTCCATCATGCTAAAAAGTATTCGTCCTACCTTAAATTATTTGAGTTAAAATAATTTCATGAATAATAGTGATTTAAAACTCATGACTTAACTCATACTTTTTAGCAAGTATAAACCTTAATGCATACGTACGCACGCATGACCAGTACGTAAAATGCCCTTCATAAATTACGCCCGTGCAAAATACGCTTTTCTTTGAAAATTTCACAATATTACCAAAAAGATGATACACCTATTGTCAGGCTCCTCAATAAAATATTATTACTTGCAAAATTCTGTGATAGACGTAAATCGGAATCGTTTTCGATTAACTGCATGTTCTTCATTAATAATTGTTGAAAATGATTCGTCAATCTCATTGGCAAAATTGGTGTTAAAATAAAACGGGGTGGAAGGATTATTGATGATATTGGTCGGTTTAGATCTACAATTCTTTTCATTATATCTTTCCAAAGATTTTTTTCTAGGATTGGTTGGTATGGTTGTACATTATCAACAATGTCATTAACAGATATTTGAAAGTAACGAATAAGAGGTAAACAATTTTTAATGTAGTTTTCAAAGCTTGAAAGTTTTCAGGAGTCCAGACTTCAGGGTCAGATGGTAAGCTTTGATTTTGGGCAATTCCCATTTAATAACATAATTCCAAATTTTTTCTTCTTCTATTTGTAAATTATCTCGCTTAAAAAGAGAGGTTAATGCATTTTCTTGAAGAGAAAGAAAGTTTTCAAAGTCAAAAAATCTTATATGAATATTTTGTCACAATGTCATTACACCATTTTTGTAATTCTTGAAGTTGATTATTCTGAAAACTTTTTTGATGAGCATCAGCGAAATGTAAACAAAGCCAATGAGACTGTTCTTTAATTACATCTCATTAAGGAAGAACTCATAAGCGAAAAACATTAACTTGAATAAATGATGTATCATAGTTATAGTTGGGGTGAAATTCATTTTCAATTTTTTAATTTTAACAATAATTTCAACAATAATTTCAACATTTTTAATATGTTTATAAATTAAACCTAAAACAATTATTGTATTTGATTTAGCTTAGTTTTAATTAATTTTTGACATAATTTAAATTAATTTTTAATATTGAAAAACTAATTTCACCAATTTCACCATCAAGTAATTTCAACAATTTCAACAAAAACATCTTATTATAAAGAGTAATTTCACCCCCATCTATAATCATAGTCTTCTAGTAAAATCACCTCTCCGTAGATATATCTTTATTAATTAATAATAAGATCAATAGTTTTTTAAACAATATAAAACAATAAATCAAATTCATTAAATAACTTACTTTATAATGACTTCAGATTGTTGGATAGAAATATGTTTTAAAGTAACTATTTAATGTTATTTTTTCCTTTGTCAAATTGTTACGAAAATATAGAGATCTATATCTCAAAATAACTGAATGTGCTTGGAATATTTTCAATAACGATAATGCATATTAATAAAAGTATTAAGATTCAAAAGTAGAAATAATATCTAAACAAGAAAATGCAAAACCTTAGAAGTTAAAGACTCTGGTTACATGAAAATTATGAGCATATTAATATACATTAAAAAAAAAATCCGACCGACCGACCAGAGTTTTGAGATACCATGTAATGCAAAACGAACATCTTATATAAAGAATACATATAATTTTCGAAAACAGTCGACATAAATTATAAATTAAATAAACAAGTTAATTATTTGGACAACAAAAGAAAAAAGATGAAAAAAAACTAAAAAACGACGTAAATTAAGCAATACTTTATTACCTGATCATTAGTACCCTAAATTTTATTATAAAATTTAGGGTACTAAAAACTTATGATACCCTAGCAATCGGTCCTGTCTGTTATGAATGATCACAGAATTTGCAAAGAGTAATAATTGGAATCAATTACTATAGAGCACTCCTATTATCTTGTACTTCACTTGCCGCTAATCCTATGACCTTTTGAAATGCACTTAGATTATTGATACCAAGAAAATCTGAAAATCATATGTTATTGACGGTATTATATTTCACTTGGCATCACCCTTGTATATATTCAAAAATGTTTTAAATTAAAAATGCAACAAAAATAAAATTTAATTGGCAATCGTTAAGATTCTTAATGATCGTAATTTTAGTGCACTGACGTCACGATCATGCACTGACATGCACAATCGTTAAGATTCCTAACGATCGTAATTTTAGTGCACTGACGTCATGATCATGCACTGACATGCACAAATCGTTAAGATTCTTAACGATCGTAATTTTAGTGCACTGACGTCACGATCATGCATTAAAATTATGATCTTTAAGAATCTTAATGATTGTGCATGTCAGTGCATGAAAATTATGATCGTTAAGAATCTTAACGATTGTGCATGTTAGTAGTGTTACGAATCAGGCAAAAATTCATAATCAACTATTAATCGATTTTAACTAACTAATCGATTATGAATTTTTGCCTAATTCATAACACTACTAACATGCACAATCATTAAGATTCTTAACGATTGTAATTTTAGTGCACTGACGTCACGATCATGCACTAAAATAAATACCTTGTCTGTCACGGCCATTACAGTAAATAACTAGAAAATAAGATAATTTTGATTTACCGCAGTTATTGGCGTTGAACGGTAAATAATGAAAATAGTAAATAGTAAATATTGAGCCTACTTTCAAATTTCAAACCGGGAAGGTATCTGCTTTTTTGAAGGGTCATAATCAGGTGAATTTGTAAAAAAAATTATAAAGATTGAATTGTTGCAACTATTTTCAGTTTATGAAATAATAAGCCATTGAATAAAGAATATCATCAATTCTAAAAAAAAAAACGATATGTCAGTCTAAATAATTATTTGGCGATAAGATTAGCATTCCCTAAGCTTGCTAGCTTGCTATTCTGTTTAGAATTCTGTATTTGCTGAATACTTGCCGAATTCACTAAATTTGCAGAATTTTCAATTAAATAATGTTATTATTGTTTGAAATAATACTTGACGATTTCTTGAATAAAAATTCCTCATAAAGCTTAAGTGCTGGTCAGTTCAGCTATAAAAATCTGTAATATTATAAAATTGGGATTCTATTCTGAATATACAATAACCTCAATATAACGAAGATATCAGGCCATTAGTCCAAAATTCAGAAAAATTTTTTATATCTGAATTTACTAGTTTCCTTATATAGGCCAATTTCATATAAAAGTTAAAGATGAACTTTGTTATACAGTACATGTTCGTTATATTATGTTGTATTATAAAAACTTGGAATATGGTGCAATATAACTACAAATTCAGTATAATTTAACATAGATCACTAATGCAAGTTGGTGTAAGAGATAAGTAGGAATAGGGTATAAAATTGAATGTAATGTGATTTTATCATAATCGGAATATTATTTACACATTACTGTATTATTAGAAAATTACCTTTTATTTATGAATATCTTAGCATTGATCTATGAATTGCAATGCATGTATAGAAACATATGCAATTTTCATATAACTTAGAAGTATGATAACATGCATAGTACATCCTCCATCATGCTAAAAAGTATTCGTCCTACCTTAAATTATTTGAGTTAAAATAATTTCATGAATAATAGTGATTTAAAACTCATGACTTAACTCATACTTTTTAGCAAGTATAAACCTTAATGCATACGTACGCACGCATGACCAGTACGTAAAATGCCCTTCATAAATTACGCCCGTGCAAAATACGCTTTTCTTTGAAAATTTCACAATATTACCAAAAAGATGATACACCTATTGTCAGGCTCCTCAATAAAATATTATTACTTGCAAAATTCTGTGATAGACGTAAATCGGAATCGTTTTCGATTAACTGCATGTTCTTCATTAATAATTGTTGAAAATGATTCGTCAATCTCATTGGCAAAATTGGTGTTAAAATAAAACGGGGTGGAAGGATTATTGATGATATTGGTCGGTTTAGATCTACAATTCTTTTCATTATATCTTTCCAAAGATTTTTTTCTAGGATTGGTTGGTATGGTTGTACATTATCAACAATGTCATTAACAGATATTTGAAAGTAACGAATAAGAGGTAAACAATTTTTAATGTAGTTTTCAAAGCTTGAAAGTTTTCAGGAGTCCAGACTTCAGGGTCAGATGGTAAGCTTTGATTTTGGGCAATTCCCATTTAATAACATAATTCCAAATTTTTTCTTCTTCTATTTGTAAATTATCTCGCTTAAAAAGAGAGGTTAATGCATTTTCTTGAAGAGAAAGAAAGTTTTCAAAGTCAAAAAATCTTATATGAATATTTTGTCACAATGTCATTACACCATTTTTGTAATTCTTGAAGTTGATTATTCTGAAAACTTTTTTGATGAGCATCAGCGAAATGTAAACAAAGCCAATGAGACTGTTCTTTAATTACATCTCATTAAGGAAGAACTCATAAGCGAAAAACATTAACTTGAATAAATGATGTATCATAGTTATAGTTGGGGTGAAATTCATTTTCAATTTTTTAATTTTAACAATAATTTCAACAATAATTTCAACATTTTTAATATGTTTATAAATTAAACCTAAAACAATTATTGTATTTGATTTAGCTTAGTTTTAATTAATTTTTGACATAATTTAAATTAATTTTTAATATTGAAAAACTAATTTCACCAATTTCACCATCAAGTAATTTCAACAATTTCAACAAAAACATCTTATTATAAAGAGTAATTTCACCCCCATCTATAATCATAGTCTTCTAGTAAAATCACCTCTCCGTAGATATATCTTTATTAATTAATAATAAGATCAATAGTTTTTTAAACAATATAAAACAATAAATCAAATTCATTAAATAACTTACTTTATAATGACTTCAGATTGTTGGATAGAAATATGTTTTAAAGTAACTATTTAATGTTATTTTTTCCTTTGTCAAATTGTTACGAAAATATAGAGATCTATATCTCAAAATAACTGAATGTGCTTGGAATATTTTCAATAACGATAATGCATATTAATAAAAGTATTAAGATTCAAAAGTAGAAATAATATCTAAACAAGAAAATGCAAAACCTTAGAAGTTAAAGACTCTGGTTACATGAAAATTATGAGCATATTAATATACATTAAAAAAAAAATCCGACCGACCGACCAGAGTTTTGAGATACCATGTAATGCAAAACGAACATCTTATATAAAGAATACATATAATTTTCGAAAACAGTCGACATAAATTATAAATTAAATAAACAAGTTAATTATTTGGACAACAAAAGAAAAAAGATGAAAAAAAACTAAAAAACGACGTAAATTAAGCAATACTTTATTACCTGATCATTAGTACCCTAAATTTTATTATAAAATTTAGGGTACTAAAAACTTATGATACCCTAGCAATCGGTCCTGTCTGTTATGAATGATCACAGAATTTGCAAAGAGTAATAATTGGAATCAATTACTATAGAGCACTCCTATTATCTTGTACTTCACTTGCCGCTAATCCTATGACCTTTTGAAATGCACTTAGATTATTGATACCAAGAAAATCTGAAAATCATATGTTATTGACGGTATTATATTTCACTTGGCATCACCCTTGTATATATTCAAAAATGTTTTAAATTAAAAATGCAACAAAAATAAAATTTAATTGGCAATCGTTAAGATTCTTAATGATCGTAATTTTAGTGCACTGACGTCACGATCATGCACTGACATGCACAATCGTTAAGATTCCTAACGATCGTAATTTTAGTGCACTGACGTCATGATCATGCACTGACATGCACAAATCGTTAAGATTCTTAACGATCGTAATTTTAGTGCACTGACGTCACGATCATGCATTAAAATTATGATCTTTAAGAATCTTAATGATTGTGCATGTCAGTGCATGAAAATTATGATCGTTAAGAATCTTAACGATTGTAATTTTAGTGCACTGACGTCACGATCATGCACAATCGTTAAGATTCTTAACGATTGTAATTTTAGTGAGTATCCTATTCATGGCAAAAAAAGTTCTGGTCACGTGATAACTGATAAAAATCTTTAGGTTTATTTAGATTAGAGTTAGGGTTAGGAACAGGATTAGGTTTAGAAAGTGCTATAGGTAAAATTACCTCCCCGACATTTTTTGTTAGTGCGCAGAAGGTTGTTTCTTATGAAGTTTGTCAAGAAATAAGCGATTTCTTCTAATTTCTTTAGAGTGAACGTTTGTTTTGAATTTTCCTGATCGTGTTATGTTATACCAAATTGGAAATCCTTATTGGCTAATTTACTGCAGATCGTCACATGACCAGAATTTTTTTACCATGGCTAGGGTACTCAATTTTAGTGCACTGACGTCACGATCATGCACTGACATGCCAATTGTTAAGATTCTTAACGATCATAATTTCCGTGCACTGACGTCACAATCGTTAAAATTTTTTAACGATCACATTTCTGTGCACTAATATGCACAATCGTTAAAATTCTTAACGATCATAATTTTCATGCACTGACATGCACAATCAATTAATCATTTAATCGATTAATCGATTAGTTGATTAGTTAAACATAATTAACTATTAATCGATTTTAACTAACTAATCAATTATGAATTTTTGCCTAATTCGTAACACTACTAACATGCACAATCGTTAAGATTCTTAACGATTGTAATTTTAGTGCACTGACGTCACGATCATGCACTGACATGCACTATCGTTAAGATTCTTAACGATCGTAATTTTAGTGCACAATCGTTAAGATTCTTAACGATCATGCACAATCATAATTTAGGCGATACAAATAAAATTAACTAGTTTACTAACATTTGAAAAAATTTTAGATCTGGCTGCCTGGAGGTTTTTTTTTATATAGGTAAAATTTTTTATAAATAATAGCACAGATAATGTGCGGCTGCGCTAACCAAAAAATTAGGTATGGAAGTGGCAGACTATTTAGAATAGAAATTTAATTGACTAATTAAACATATATTTTGCATCAATCAACAATTATCATAGATATAAATTAAGTTACTTGAGCGTTAAAATTATGCTGCCAGTTAATTGCATCGCTTAATAATAAGTTGCACAATTAATCTTGTACTGTACAATCATTTAGCCGTTTAACTACTTGACTATAATCATATAATTGTACATTTAGTCGTGCTTAGATTAGTTAGGTAAGGTAAGTACTAGTCTTTGTTTTGCTGTTTTTAATTCACGATTAATAAGTGTTCTTTATGTGGATAGCTGAATGAAATGATTAACTGAATTAAATGACTTAAAGGATATTAGGTAATGGTAAAAATACATGTTCTTGGCATGTGAACTTTGTTTTGCTGTTTTTAATTTTACTAATAATTAATGTTCGCTGTTTTTAATTTTAACACACGAGCTAAATAAAATTATTAATGTAAATGAAATAGCTTGAAGGATATTAGTTAATGGTAAGAATTTATGTTGTAGGCTTGTGAACCTTGTTTTGCTGTTTTTAATTCAGCCGGTTAATAAAAATACTTTATGCATGATCGTTGCAAATAAAATGACTTGAGGGTATTAGGTAATGTTAAGTATTTTGTTCTCAGTTTATAAACCTATTTACTACATATTTCTGAACTATGGTTGGTGATTTTAGACTTTAATTCTAATCGGCTGACTAAGGGTGCTCTCAAGCACCATAATTAATCTGTCAGAACGGGTCTGTGAGTGAATTTTTATTGATAAAAAAATAGTTTAACGAATCAATTGTATTGATTATTCAAATTAATAAAGTACATGATGAAGTTTAATACGTCAAAAAGAAAAATTTTATTAGCAGAGGTTCGTTTAATCGATTAAAGGTATTTAGCATTCCAAATGTCCTTTTTTTATTATAGAGTTGCGTTTATTGGTCGAAATTTTTCATGGATCAAAAAAAATAATTGTTCAAGTATCTCACTCTTTTTATATTATCATTATTAGTTGAGTACTATCTCAATTACTAGCTAATCACATCAAGCGTGCTAAGAACACCCCAAGCCAGCCAATCCTTTTGGGGCTAAATTCGCTATATTGAAAGCTTAAATCTTCATTTCCAGATTTACATTTGGTAAGTTAGAAATTCCCGGTACTGTTCATTTCATAGATGTTCAGGTTCACAGACAATCAATTCACTAACAAGTGTCATATTTAAAGTTAGAGCTAGTCTATATAAGTGCCACCAAGGTAAAACCTACAAGTCGTACTTTTTGAATATCAACTTTAAATAAAAATATCTTAAAATCAGGCAATATAGTACCTACTGTTCTTGAATCGTCCCATTAAAATGATTCAAATGATATTAAAATTATAGGTATTAAATTGCCTGATTTTAAGATATTTTTATTAAAAGCAAAGTACGACTTGTAGGTTTTCCCTTGGCGGAAATCATATAAAAAATAAGCATGTCAGTGAATGAGCTTTTGGTAAACTGTCTACAAAGCTTGTCTATAAGCTGAGGATCCGTCCTTCATAGACAACTTAATTCACAGACAATTAATTTTACAGACAAGATTATTTTACTGATGATTGATCACAGACAAGTTCTTTTCATAGACAGTTTATTTCACTAACAGCTCATTTTACAAACGTCTTTGTTAATTCTAAATCTGATCCTAATAACAATGATCAGAATTACTTTGTGAAATGAACTGTCTGTAAAATGAACCCATTTGTGAATTAATCGTCGGTAAAATAAATTTGTCTGCAAATTATATAAATAAATCATTAGAAATTAAACCTTATTATGCATTGGCATTAAGAGTCTATATTGAAATATGTAAATTACTTGCATATTTAAATAAATCCTTAGAGTTTGAACCCAACGTTGCATGGCATTATGAAGTTGTGGAAAAACTTATCGCATTATGAAAAGATATGAAGAATCATTTGCTAATTTAAATAAATCTGTATCTGTGATGAAATTCACAAGATGAATAAGTATATAAAGAATCAATTGCAATCACCTAATTGTTATCCATTATTCGTATCGATATCTACCAAAATCATCATTTCAATTAAAGATTAAATCTGCAAAATATCAACAGCGATAATTGTGAAGCGATTGTTAGTGAAATGAATGGCATCGTTTTAAAACCTAGGTTAATAAGTGTTTTTCAGAATCACAAACTAATTAGTAAATATTATATATATATTTATTATACTCACAAACTAAAATAAATACAGGTACGAAATTAAATTATCAATGTTCATGAATAGCTAATTTTAATCACTTAAATCCTAAAATCAACGCGAATAAAATGAAATTAAAAAAATAATCCAGATAATTCTATTACAGATTTGGATAATTTTTACAAATTATGAATGCAGAATATATGCATATATGCATATAGTATCACCTTCGTGGCTATATTATTTACGATACACTGTTTAACGTAAATTATGGATGCCCCCATAACCATTTTTGTCAAAAAAGATTGATGATGGCGTATTTTGATTGGCTATCTACTTACTATAGCATAAAAAAAAATTTTGGATTTTGCAATTTTCTGACCCGGCCGGATATGAAAACTAGTAAATTTTATTTTGTGTCGCTTTAATTAAATTTAATGTTTTTTTTAATTTTTTTATATAAAATTTTATATAAATTTTTATTAATTAATCGTTAAGATTCTAAACGATCTATTTTAGATCATTAAGAATCTTAACGATTCTTAATAATAAATAGATCGTTAAAATTTTTTTAGATCATTAAAGATCTAAAATAGATCATTAAGATTCTTATCGATCTAAAATAGATCGTTAAGAATCTTAACGATTAATTAATAAAAATTTTATATAAAATTTTATAAAAAAAAAATATTAAATTTAATTAAATTATAGT
>QKWP01001534.1:0-13575 GCA_003550325.1 Gigaspora rosea
TTTGTCCTTTACCCATGTGATTATTAGTTCATTGATCTTGTTTAGTTGTTTTCTATTTGGGGGTAGCAGGTACGAGGCAAACCAGACTCTAGAAAGGAAAAGTGCCTTTGCAATCAGAATCTTGCCTTAAATGAGAGACCCCTTCTTTTCGCATTTTCTATTAATTTTTTCATTTTTGTAGTCACATTGTTCCAAAAGTCTTTACTCGGTTGGCCTTCTTTGTTTACTTCATAACCAAGAATTCTAATTTTACTGCTTTCTCCCAATTTATCAAAATGTTCTTCTCCCGGTAGTGCAGTTTGAAGTGCTTCTTTTGTTAATGGAAGTAACTTGGATTTCTCTTTGTTGACTGCTGCATTTGCTGCTGCTTCATATGATGTTAAAAGGTTTATACAGGTATTCCAATCTGCAACTGAACCCAGGCCCACTGTTAAATCATCCGCATAAGCCATGAGCTTGAATTTCATGAGTCCAGTTGGTGCTCTACTTATTCTTCTTTTTAGAGTTCTTAGGAAAGGTTCAATGCTATTATGTATAGTAGTGGAGAGAGCGGGTCTCCTTGTCTGACACCTCTATTAATTTTAAATGGAGTGGAAAGCAACCCTGCATCTGTAATATGTGTCAAACAGACTTTTAACTAGTTCTACAAATATTGGGCTAAAATTCATCTTTTCCAGCACCTGCAACAGGTAACTGTGGTTCACTCTATCAAATGCCTTTTTCTGATCTAGGAAAAGGAGCCAGGCTATATTACCTTGGTTTTCTTGGCTTCGCATCGTACTAATAATGTCCATAGCCGTGTCTACAATTGATCTATCTTTTACAAACCCTGCTTGCTGTTCTCCTATTATGTCTTTACATATATCGTTGAGTCTGTCTGCTGTGATTTTCATAAAAATTTTAGCATCTGTGTTCACTAGAGATATAGGTCGCCAATTACTAATATTTTCAAGAGTCTCACTCTTTTTAGGAAATAGTGTAATTTCTGATTTTCTTCACGAGTCTGGGATTATACCTAAACTAAATGCTTTATTGAAAACCTTTCTGAGAACTGGAGCCACCTCATCTCGAAAGGCCTTGTAGAATTCATACATTATACCATTAGCACCTGGAGCTTTATAGTTTGGAAGTTTATCAATGTATCTAAGATTTCCTGTAGACTAATTTTTTTCATTAATGCACTGTTTTGCTGTTGTGATACTGATGGCAGATCCTCTATCAGAGCTTTGACTGCATTTTCATCTATCGGTTCTGCTTGGTACAATGCCTCAAATTTATTTCTTATATAATGTAAAATTTCTAAATGGTCTACTACTGTAGGTTTTGTAGGGTTTCTAACTAAATTTGTTGCCTCTCATGATGACTTAGACTTATACCACTCAAAAAAATACTTGGTTGACTTTTTCCCATCCTCTATCCACTTGGTGTTTGATCTTATTTGCCATTTTTCTGTTAGAAGTTTCATCTCCAACTGTAGTTCAAATCTCAACTGCAATACTATAATACTCAAATCATCT
Source organism: Gigaspora rosea (assembly GCA_003550325.1). Classification (NCBI taxonomy): domain Eukaryota; kingdom Fungi; phylum Glomeromycota; class Glomeromycetes; order Diversisporales; family Gigasporaceae; genus Gigaspora; species Gigaspora rosea. The sequence goes on from QKWP01001534.1 coordinate 1,518, forward strand.
AGTTGTGGGTTTTTTGCCATTTTATTGTTAAGTTCTGTTATTCTTTTGTGGATTTTTTGTATGCAAGTTTCTGGGTTTGTTGGAGGTTTATAGGCTCTAAAGATCAACTGGCACCGCACCTTCTAAAAATCCCAGTCCAGAGCTTCCTCTGCTTCCTTAAGATCTTCTTTTATCTCTTTTGCTATAAATAGGTTATCCAACATACATGAATTGAGTTTCCATAAAGTAGGTTTTGCAGTTTCTCGGTTTTGGTATAGAGAGCAACATACGAGGAGGTGGTCCAAATTTCCAAACTTAGTTTCTATCTTTTGTACATTTGTATATAGTCGTTGTTCAGAAATATATAATCTAATCTAGTCGCCATAGAATGACCCTCACTAACTGTTTGATAATAGGTAATAAAGAGTTTTGTTTTGCTTATGCATGCTGTGTCTATGTCCTTCATAATTTCTTTTAATTTGTTTCTTGTTGGATCCGAGTAGCTGCATGATTGTCTGATTCTGTCAATAGCTGGGTTCAAATTCGTATTAAAGTCACCTGCTATAAGGTTAATCATATTTTTATCTATGCTAGGTGTTCACTCTTCTAGGAACTTTGTCTGTCAGGAATGTTTGGAGGTGCATAGACACTTGTAGCTTGAAATGTTAGATGCTTTAAGTAAAAATTGACCATTATTACTCTACCATCATGTGAGATTCTTGGATTACTGAAGCTTATTTTTCGATTTCCTGCGAGTATCGCTGCCTTTGAAGACCATACTGAGTCTAGGTGCCATTGACTCTTAAGGAAGTTTTGCATAGCTATATCGTTCAAATTAGTTTCCTAAATTAAAATAATGTCCATCTTATAAGATTTAAGGAGAGTTAGTGTTTCTTTATATTTGGTTCTGTTGTTTAGTCCTTTAACATTCAATATTGCAATTGTAATCACATGTTCTTCTTTCATTATTGTGAGGTTTTGGATTTTTTGTTCATGGCCACGGTTTTTTCTTCTCTCATTAAGAACTTTCTTATTTTTCGCTTTCTTCTTTACGAGACCTCTGTAAAGCCTCTTTCATTCTCTGTTTGCATATTATCTGTTGTTTTCTCACTACTTGAGATTTGCTGATTGCATGACAAACTGTTAGTAACCTGTTTGTTACTTTTCATAATTACATTGGGACTCCCTAAAGGGATGTTCTCTTTAATTGTTATTATTGTTGGTGCTATATAGGAACCTGTGCTGTTTCCTGTTTTTACCACTTCTTCATCCACTTTTGGCTGTATCATTGCTGTATCAGATGAAGGTTCTGCCTCAACCATAGAAATGTCCTGCTCAACTATCATAGCTTCTTGTTCTTCTGGTTCTGGACTATTTTTCTTATAAGGGGTTTCAGCCTTTTTTCACCTATTTCTTGAGTTAGTTCTGAATTTTCTTCCTTGCTAGTTTGATTTGTTTTCAGTTCCTTGAACTTTTTATAGTAACGATTTAATTTGGTGGCTTCCTTAAATTGCGCACAGTCTCTTTTTATGTGCCCCTCTCCATCGCAAAAGAAGCAAAGTTTGGGAGCCTCTTTCCACTCTGTTACTACCTTCTAATCCATTATACTAACAAATCTTGGAATCCTACTTGTTAAGCAGCAGTCCTTGGTTGCATCAAATATTACAACCCATTGTTCTAATTGTTATAGAGTTCCTTCATACAAGAAAGGTTTGATTGCCATAATTGTACCGATGACTCCAAACACTGCTTTGATTTCTTTTGTGATTACATCTTTATCTGTAATTAGAACTCTTCTAAGGCTTACCGATAATAGTTCTTGACTGGACCTTGAGGACATGTATCTATAAAAGGTTTGTCTAAACATGTCTATGCTATCTTTTGCGGATTATTTTATTTTACATTCATTAGAGAAAATTATTTCTAGGTATGAGCGGACACCTTTGACAAAATGTGGTTTTGCCCCAATAAAATCTGTTTCTATTTTGCTATATAATGTGGACACTATCTCATTCATAGAGAGTTTCTTAAGTTTTAGTATGTCAAACATCAGTGCATTGCTGTTTTTTGTAGTTATATTAACTCTGGAAGAAAAAGTAGAATAAGTGGCAATACCCAAAATAAATTTAAAAAAAAACCTGTCCAGTTTTTTATTTCTTTTGAGGATATTACTTTTCCTTCATTTCCAATGATATTGGTTTCTGATCCTCTATTTATAATATTAACGCCTGTGTGCAGGTCAGGTGAACTCACCTCATCTGATCGCTCATTATACAAATTGCCAGAACCTTCTGCGCTGATGCCTATAGAATTTTCCTCCCAGAAAACGTTTGTTCCAACTTCTTTTTGTTGATTTTTCTCTACTGCCTCATGCTCTATAATCTTTATCCAGTCTGAGAAAGTCGAGCTCACCTCACCTGAACCAGAGGAGCATGAGGATATGTGTACTTGCACGTCAGTGTCCTCAAGTACTATTATTTGTGTTGAAGTCGGCTAATCTTCATTTTTGCTTCTTGTATTGTGAACTTTTTTCATTTTCTTCGCCCTGTCCACATTTACCGTTTCTTCTGACTCACGTTTCTTTGGTACAAGGGCTACTGCCCTTGTTTTTAGAGTGTTTGCATCCTTTCTCCTCTTAAATCCTACGATGGTATTTTTATTATACCACCCGGCAGGTGTCTTTTGCAGAGTATGCAATGATCTCCTCGAATTAAAGGTTAGTTTTTGCTAGTTTAGGGTTAGGGTGAGCACCTAGTTTTAGGGTGAGCACTTAAGTTTAGGGTTAGATTTGGGATATATAGTAAAATCACTCAAAGAAAACTTATTATTAGAGCACGAAAGGTGGTTTCCTATTCAGATTTTGCGTAATAAGTGATTTTTTCTAATTTTTTGATAAAATGAACATTTGTTTTGAATTTTCTGATCATGTTAAATTATACTAAATCCTGAAATCTGATTGGTTCAGTGATATATAAGCTGTGACAAATAACTTAACTATATATATAATATTGTATAAAGTTATATGATAGGGTACGTGTACCTTAGGGTACATATAAATAAATTCTTATATTTATATAGCATAGCGGAAACTCATATTTTGATGGAAAATCACAGGATATAACATTTGTGTGATTGGCTAATTGATGTAGATCCAAACATAATTATTGACCAATCAAATCAATTAAAATTCTTTCAATACGCGAATTACGCGAAAAACTGAATTTATTATTAATAAAATTAAAGCATTTTTAATACTAATGTAATTTTATTATATTTTTTGACTATTAGATTTTACTGAAAACACGTTACATATAACATGTTACTACTGCATAGTCTATATTACTGTAATTAAATCACTCCATCGTATTTATTATACTACATATTAGAGGTAGTTGGATATATAATACGTATATGGTCATAGTTCGGATAAAATAAATCGTGTTAAAGTATTTATAATGCGTTGCCTATTTAATAAATGTATAAAATTTTATGTTAGTATAATACTTACAGTTTAACAATTTATAAATCTATTGTTTGGCTTCATAATTTAAACGTAGTAGAAACTCAATAAACTCTGCCAATTACCAAATGCCTATCTTTGTTCTTATTAAAACTCTCTGGGGAAAGCGATTGAAAATGATTGGAAAGGATTTGCTACTAAAGACACTCGAAACAAAGAAATTTTACTTAACAACATGTATAACTTAAATTTAACTTATTATAGGTAAATGGATCGTGAAAATGCTGGGTTTTAGACTGCAAACATATATCAGATTTTCAATTGTCCATATAAATAATTTGTGTAACATCACTTTCAGAATCTATCGGATACTAGTTTCTGATATGCTTATTTATGTATAAATTATATCTAATTATATCTATATTAGTGTCCTGCGGGCCGATAGCGTAGCGGTTACGCTCCCAGGATGCAAATCGAAGGTTGCCGTTTCAAGTCCCCCCAGAGGCAATAAAGGAAAATACCAGCCGGTTAAGAAAAACTTGTAGATCCGCGTTATGTCAGCTGGCCAGAAAATCAGAGGGCTTAATTAGGCACTTCCGTAGTTGGAGTGCAGGTATGGCAGCTAGTGTAGAACCTGCGGGCGGACTACTTAAATTAGGCACCAAAAGTGCACGTGTGGCTAGATGCGTCCTCATTTATGGCTTGGGTCTTCCGTCGGCGTTTACAGGTTTACCTAAATTGGGCAGTTGCCGTTGTTAAATCTGTGGCGGTGAAGTGAAAGGAGTTAGAACCTGATTTGGATTAACCGAAGTCACGAGACGTAATGTGAGGCAGAAGTCTGAGAAGATACTACATGAACTCGTGGCGCAATCATTTCGAGGTGGTGTCCGTTTGTACCAACATCGTTCTGGTGGCGATTGTCCGAAGGCGGTGATTGGGAGGGTAAAAGCTCGGTGCCCACCGGGCATTTGGGCGGTCTGAAATAGGGCTAGCCGGATGTATGCTAACTAAAATAGTTTAATATGTAATTTGTCAATTGATAAATTAATAAAAAATATTAACACACTCGTTTAGCAACCGGTGTAAGTTTAAAAAAAAAATTATCTATATTAGTTTACATTGGGTTTATAGGTCTCTGTATAATCTTTAAATATAATTTACATAAAATTTCTACATAGCTTTATGCAAAAACAACTTTGTGATAAAATATAGTGCACTACCAATATAAATATAGAGCTGAAATAACAAGTCAATATATTAGATATTACTATTATCAAAAAATAGGAATTACAACAAATGGGACTTCTGAAGGATAGAATGAATTTTATCTAATAACTTAATAGCATTAGGAAGTTATTTTTATATAAAGCTATAAAAAAATTTTACATATGGGCCCTCAAAAGTAGAAACCAGACAATTTGGCAAATCGCAGGTTTTGAGAAAATCAGCAAAAACTATTTTGTTACACAAAATCAAAACAATCTAAAAATAGTATATTCATGATTAACAAACCTGTTTAAACAGGATTATCAGATCTATAGACCTGTAAATTGCTTCAAAATCGCAGTAAATCTATTTTTAAATTATAGCGTCAAAAGCTTTTAACCGTGTATCACAAAAATTTATTAAGTGATCGGACTTCATTATTAAGTAAAAAAGTTTTGTCATTAAAGTTTACACCTAATCAATCAAACAGGTTAATTTTCAAAAAATTGTCAAATTGTCTAGTTTCTACTTTTGAGGGCCCATATAGATCTATAAACTCAATATAGACTTACATAGCATAATTTTATACATAAATGAAATTTTAAATAAAATTTATTTGTAATGAAAATTTAAAATATAAAAATGTATTAGATAGTCAAATAAATAAAATTCTAGAATAAAAATAAATGTTATAATTAAAATTAGGTAAAAATATGATAAGAATACTTTTAGTGCTCCTAGGTCAGGTCTGGGTCCGGTCCGGGATCAAACCAGACTTAGACTCTAATTTTACTAATTTAAAACTTCAGACCAGACTCAGACTCAACTATGAGTCCGGTTTGGGTCTGGTCCCAAGTTTGCAGACTGGTCTGAGTCTGAATATATTTATATGTATTTTTTGGCGCTAAACAAGTTTACTTGGTGCATTTTGTAAGAATTAATTAGTAAATTTTATGAATCATAAAATTTTATAGAATTTTATTAATAAAATTCTATAAAATCTTAAAATTCACAAATTTTTATTAATTAATTCTAACAAAATGCACTAAGTAAACTTGTTCAGCACCTAAAAATATATTAAAACGGCTGTTTTGTTTTTATTTTACTTGAAATTTAGAGATTTGATGCACAATTTGAATTTTTGATTAAAAAAGACAAACTTTAACCTCCTATCTCCAAATTTCAAGTAAAATAAAAACAACCCTGCTGATTTAATGTATTTTTAGGTGCTGAAAAAGTTTACTTAGTGTATTAAGTTAGAAATAATTAGTAAAATTTTGTGAATCATAAGACTTTATAATATTTTTATTAGTAAATTTCTATAAAATCTTAAAATTCACAAATTTTAATTAATAACTTCTAATTTAATACACTAAGTAAACTTGTTCAGCACCTAAAAATACATTAAATTGGTAGGGTATATTTTATTTTACTTTGAATTTGGAGATAAGATGTTAAAATTTGACTTTTTTGATCAAAAATCCAAAATTGTGCATCAAATCTCTACATTTCAAGTAAAATAACTGTTTTAATACATTTTTAGGTGCTGAACAAGTTTATTTAGTGCATTTTGTTAGAATTAATTAATAAAAATTTGCAAAATATAAGATTTTTTTAGAATTTTATTAATAAAATTCTATAAAATCTTACAAAATGCACTAAGTAAATTGTTCAGCACCAAAAAATACATATAAATATATTCGGACTCAGACCAGTCTGCAGACTTCGGACCAGATGAATATAAAAGTCTGGTCCGGTCTGAAAATCAGACCAGACTCAGACTCAACTATGAGTCCGGTTTGGGTCTGGTCCCAAGTTTGCAGACTGGTCTGAGTCTGAATATATTTATATGTATTTTTTGGCGCTAAACAAGTTTACTTGGTGCATTTTGTAAGAATTAATTAGTAAATTTTATGAATCATAAAATTTTATAGAATTTTATTAATAAAATTCTATAAAATCTTAAAATTCACAAAATTTTACTAAATATTTCTAACATAACGCACTAAGTAAACTTGTTCAGCACCTAAAAATACATTAAATTGGTAGGGTATATTTTATTTTACTTTGAATTTGGAGATAAGATGTTAAAATTTGACTTTTTTGATCAAAAATCCAAAATTGTGCATCAAATCTCTAAATTTCAAGTTAAATAAAAACTACCCTGTCAATTTAATGTATTTTTAGGTGCTGTACAAGTTTACTTAGTGCGTTTTGTTAGAATTAATTAATAAAAATTTGTGAATTTAAGATTTTATAGAATTTTACTAATAAAATTCTATAAAATCTTATGATTCACAAAATTTTACTAAATATTTCTAACATAACGCACTAAGTAAACTTGTTCAGCACCTAAAAATACATTAAATTGGCAGGGTTGTTTTTATTTTACTTGAAATTTGGAGATAAGATGTTAAAATTTGACTTTTTTGATCAAAAATCCAAAATTGTGCATCAAATCTCTACATTTCAAGTAAAATAACTGTTTTAATACATTTTTAGGTGCTGAACAAGTTTATTTAGTGCATTTTGTTAGAATTAATTAATAAAAATTTGCAAAATATAAGATTTTTTTAGAATTTTATTAATAAAATTCTATAAAATCTTACAAAATGCACTAAGTAAATTGTTCAGCACCAAAAAATACATATAAATATATTCGGACTCAGACCAGTCTGCAGACTTCGGACCAGATGAATATAAAAGTCTGGTCCGGTCTGAAAATCAGACCAGACTCAGACTTGACTAAAGTCTAGTTCGAGTCTGGTCTGTAGGAGAACTAAATACTTTTATTTAGAAATGCAACAAGGGTTACCTAGTAAAATTTTGAAATATTGACTATTTCTTTCTTAAAATTTATATAAATATTTATTTAAAATTTATATAAAAATTTATTTAAATTTTATAATATATAAAAGTTAAATAATTATATATATATAGTTTATGAATATATAGCATTTAAATAAAATTTTTATTTAAACTTTATGATATATAAAAGTTATATAATTATAATATGTAAAAATTATTAATATATAAAATTTATGTAACAAATTTATTTAGATATTTATAGCATATAAAATTTACTTAATTATAATACATAAAATTCATAAATATACTGTATAACATTTACATAAGTTCTTTTTGTAAATTATTTTTATATAAGTTTAAATAAACGGTAATTATAAAATGCACCTATGGTGTTGAACACCATAGGTAAATATTTGCAAATTCGTGTAACAAAAACAAAAAAATAACTTTTATAAAACAAAAAATAAATTTTTATTACCTTAGGGACCTGGGATGGGGCAGGGGGCATAGTTTATTCCAAAATTTAGCAAGGAATTTTTTTTATTAGAGCCCCAAAGGCGGTTTCATAAGCAAAATTTTAAGTTATAAATGTTTTTTTAAAAAAATAAACAAAAAAATCAAAATTTTATGTTACACCTGATCTTAAATTTTGATTGGCTATTCTAATAGTTTTGTGTAACATGGTGTTCAACACCATAGGTGCATTTTAGTAAACTCATAAATAAATCCATAAATTCTATATTAAAATGATATATAAAAATTACCATATATAATTTTTATAAAGTATTCTATATAATATTTATGTAAATTTAGATATATATAGATTTTATAAAGAATGTACTTACTGATGAGTAACCTTTATATTAGTCAATTAAGCCAATCCGAAAGTTTCCGATGTAGACAGTGAATGAACACAAAATACGAACATGATCAAGTTAAAAAGTAAAGAAATTCCGAAATTGATCGAAACATAAGTTTATTGCAACATAATAAGATGTAAATTATATCTCTGGAGGTAAAATAAATATATAGTGAAGCTCCTAGCTAGCAATATGATGTAGTGATGCACCTGATGACGCGCCATGCACTAGAAACTTTGTTAGATGCATCATTAGAATTTTAACTGCATCATTTACTCTAATTTGGGCACAGGCAATAAATATGAATTAACATACCCCTATGAAAAAATATTTTCGGAAAAACATGGAAGCTGAACACGGAAACATACGTAAAAATATGTAAAAAAAACACGTAAAATGTACACTTTCCGTGTTTTGGACAGGAAAACACACCGTATTTTCCGTGTTTTCTAAAACACGGAATGTCCTTTTCCGTGTTTCAAAATACAGTGTATTTTCCTGTCCAAAAACACGGAAAGTGTACATTTTACGTGTTTTTTACATATTTTTACGTATGTTTCCGTGTTCAGCTTCCATGTTTTTCCGAAATTTTTTTCATAGGGTACTAGACCACTGTAATAAAGAATTTCATCAAAAACCAATTACATATGTAGTACAATTTTGTAAAGATTTTTTATTAAGACACCCAGGGCAGTCTTATCAGCAAAATGAAATATCGCATTTATCTTTTTTTTTTTAAAAAAAAAAAAAATCAAATATTGATTCTTAGTTCTTCAAGAAATGAGCACACCATTTTGTAAAATGAAAAAGCCATTCATTATGATGCGACATAATGTGCACCTCCTGTCGTAATATTAGTACCATTTTTAACCGTGCCATTCTGTAAAACACGTATCACTAGACCGTGTTGTTTTGTGTATCCCTGACACCAAATGAACCGCCTCGAATTACTTTTTTTATAGAGTAAGTAACTTAAATAACCTTATTTTAAGTACTTTGATTAGCAAATGTTTTTTGCACTTATAATAGTGCTCTAAATTCAATTTTGAATTTATGATTTATGTTCTCACTAATTTCTCAAAAATTTTTTAGATTTCAATATAGAAAAATAAATTTATATATTATCAAAAAATTTACTTAAAGTTTTCAGATAGAGAAAATATTTTAATAAATTATGTTTTTGAGTTCTGGAGAAAATTGAGGACTTTGAATTTCGAACACCGTTCATCCCTAAATTAATACATATAAATAGAATGAGTTAATGAAATCTAATATAAATATTAATGTAACTTGAATAGTTATATAAATGATTTAATTAGCAATATTCTTTGTGCTCGTTACTGCAACACCAACATAAATAAATAGAATAAGAATTATCATGTAATGTTATGTTTAATGACTTATTTTAAATACTTCGAATTAAAGCAATATACAAATGAAAAATTTATTATTTCATGATTAGTTAGTAGAAAAAGGCTATAAAAAACAAGCTTTTGCAACAAAAAATGTATAGTATACTATTCCTCTATATATACTGCTTTCCGATCATCACCCATTATTCCTACTTGTTCTGTTTTACGCACATAGTCAAGACCTAGATATTTATCGGATGTCCAATTATGATCCGATATAATGGCATCTTAAAAATTATATAAAAAATTATTGAATCTAAACATTTTAAATAAGAAAAAAAATTTGATATGAATGCACATACTACTATTAAATATGTATTTAGATTCAATACATGGTTTCTCTTGTACAATAGCAAATTTTACTTCTGCAAAATCTTCTTCATACATTCCTAAACGTGCCTGAAGACGCAGCTTGGTCGCTGAAAAATTTCTCCCTGTTTATACAAAAATGAGAAAAATTCAGAATGTGAAATGAGTAAATTTATATGAAAAGTGATATATATATTCAGAGATACTAACAGCTTTAATAACAAATTTAAATGGAATTCCATGTGTACAAGAAGGCCTCTTAGAAAAATGATACACTTGAATAACTTTATCATTGACATCTCGTTCAGCTTCATCTTGAGTAATTTCCTAAATAAAAAATAATTTATTTTTTAATATATATATGACCAAGCCCTCTGTTACATAGGATGTAAAGATTAATTTCCATAACTAGTAAAACTTAAAAATCAATGAAACTTACTCTAAATATTGTGTGTTTGCGTCAAAATACTTGATGAAAATTATTACATGGGTATACCCTACTGGAAACCATGTCTACATATAAAAAATAAACGAAAATGAAATAATATGTTGGTAATATGTATAATAATTTATTACAATAATTACCTCATCATTGATTGGTTTATGTGCAATTTCCAGATACAACTTCAATTCATTTTGTCCTAAACCCATTCTTGTGCAAATTGTACTCATTGCTATTCGTCACAAAAAGTTAAAAGTTCATAACTGACCATATAGAATAATAGAAATCACATTTTAAATCACTTACGCAGGCTAAGATAATTGTCTGTAATTAGTCTAATCATATTATTTTCAAGTGCCCAGAATCTAATTTGTTTGGTTGGAATATCAAAATTGGTTGCGAGTTTATCTTTAAATGCACCGTAAGTCTCAATTTTTAAAATTTTGAATTGTAGGACTTCAGATAACGGATATTGTGGATTGTCAAAATTAGCAATACCGTAGCCTTGGTGGAGATTCATGATTTTGGGAGTTACAACCTAACGGTAAAGTTTAAATTTATTTTAATTTTAGATTTAATGGAAATTTAAATGTATATTAAATTTTAATTATTAATCATCAATTAGATAAATTACCTTTGCACATAAATACAACTTTTGCTCCTCTACTTCTTCCATTTTTTGCTTATCAAGGCGTCTTTCTATTAAAATAAATAGATAAATTCATCATGTAATTTCAAATCACAATTTATTATAAGAATACTCACGCAAATGTTCTGGTATATCCTCAGGCAGCATTGGAGATAATACATCGTCGATATCAGATTCACGAATATATACCAATACATATGCACTTGAGAATTTGCCATGACCACCATAACTACTTTCAAACACCTCTCTATCTGTTACAGGTATAACTCTATCATCATTAAATTTTAACCTGTTATTATTACGCTAATGTTAATCATTTGACTATTACATTATAATAATACGATCTAAAAATTATTAAATCAAGAAATTAAACCATTTATCGTTCTTTCTTGGTCTTATTAAAGCATAATAATAACCGTTATCAAAGCAACCACTATGAACAAGTACTCTGAAAATTATAAAAAGGTATTAACATAATATGTTATGAAAATAATGTAGAATGACATAAAAAAGTCATACTATCACAAACCCATAAAGTAAATATTTGTGCGGTTTTGATCTATCTGCTTCTTGTGGTAAATATTTTTGCAAATCAATTTCCATAGGAAACTCAAGACGATCGTGTATCTAAACAATTTGTTCATTAATAAAGGTTATAGATATAATTAGGGATGAAAGAATAATAAAATTATGCTGGAAAAGTTGGGTGTCTATTTTTTTTTTATATATATAAATATATGGCTAGAAGCATAATTGCGATTTGAAGCATTTTTTACTTATTAAAGCTTTCTAAATGCGATGATGATTTCGGAAAACCAAAAGGAAAGCCAAAACTAGTCTCAGGTAGATAGCTGGAAGCTAGTAAATTTCAATCCCATTTTCAACATTGCAGTACACTCTATCCTTGTTATAATTGACCTGTCGGGCTGGGAA
>QKWP01001534.1:15904-38680 GCA_003550325.1 Gigaspora rosea
TGTAAAGATTAATTTCCATAACTAGTAAAACTTAAAAATCAATGAAACTTACTCTAAATATTGTGTGTTTGCGTCAAAATACTTGATGAAAATTATTACATGGGTATACCCTACTGGAAACCATGTCTACATATAAAAAATAAACGAAAATGAAATAATATGTTGGTAATATGTATAATAATTTATTACAATAATTACCTCATCATTGATTGGTTTATGTGCAATTTCCAGATACAACTTCAATTCATTTTGTCCTAAACCCATTCTTGTGCAAATTGTACTCATTGCTATTCGTCACAAAAAGTTAAAAGTTCATAACTGACCATATAGAATAATAGAAATCACATTTTAAATCACTTACGCAGGCTAAGATAATTGTCTGTAATTAGTCTAATCATATTATTTTCAAGTGCCCAGAATCTAATTTGTTTGGTTGGAATATCAAAATTGGTTGCGAGTTTATCTTTAAATGCACCGTAAGTCTCAATTTTTAAAATTTTGAATTGTAGGACTTCAGATAACGGATATTGTGGATTGTCAAAATTAGCAATACCGTAGCCTTGGTGGAGATTCATGATTTTGGGAGTTACAACCTAACGGTAAAGTTTAAATTTATTTTAATTTTAGATTTAATGGAAATTTAAATGTATATTAAATTTTAATTATTAATCATCAATTAGATAAATTACCTTTGCACATAAATACAACTTTTGCTCCTCTACTTCTTCCATTTTTTGCTTATCAAGGCGTCTTTCTATTAAAATAAATAGATAAATTCATCATGTAATTTCAAATCACAATTTATTATAAGAATACTCACGCAAATGTTCTGGTATATCCTCAGGCAGCATTGGAGATAATACATCGTCGATATCAGATTCACGAATATATACCAATACATATGCACTTGAGAATTTGCCATGACCACCATAACTACTTTCAAACACCTCTCTATCTGTTACAGGTATAACTCTATCATCATTAAATTTTAACCTGTTATTATTACGCTAATGTTAATCATTTGACTATTACATTATAATAATACGATCTAAAAATTATTAAATCAAGAAATTAAACCATTTATCGTTCTTTCTTGGTCTTATTAAAGCATAATAATAACCGTTATCAAAGCAACCACTATGAACAAGCACTCTGAAAATTATAAAAAGGTATTAACATAATATGTTATGAAAATAATGTAGAATGACATAAAAAAGTCATACTATCACAAACCCATAAAGTAAATATTTGTGCGGTTTTGATCTATCTGCTTCTTGTGGTAAATATTTTTGCAAATCAATTTCCATAGGAAACTCAAGACGATCGTGTATCTAAACAATTTGTTCATTAATAAAGGTTATAGATATAATTAGGGATGAAAGAATAATAAAATTATGCTGGAAAAGTTGGGTGTCTATTTTTTTTTTATATATATAAATATATGGCTAGAAGCATAATTGCGATTTGAAGCATTTTTTACTTATTAAAGCTTTCTAAATGCGATGATGATTTCGGAAAACCAAAAGGAAAGCCAAAACTAGTCTCAGGTAGATAGCTGGAAGCTAGTAAATTTCAATCCCATTTTCAACATTGCAGTACACTCTATCCTTGTTATAATTGACCTGTCGGGCTGGGAAATTCCGTGTGTTATAATGGATATCCGTTATTGCATTATATATTATAATAATGATAATTTTACTCCGTTATAATGAGGGATCCGTTTTAACGAGGTCCGCTATAACGAGGGTAGAGTGTAATTAAATTATATAATATTGATATAGGCATGCACTGTATATACCTTATTACTGGTGGCATTTTGTGCATTGTATTCAACCCGTTTTAATTGCAACTGTAGCACGGATGGGAAACTTTCAAAAATTACTCCTTTTATCGCATCCTATAAATTATAAAGTTTATAAAACTCTCAATAAATATTGACCGATTACAAAATTTTCACATACTTGCAGACCATAGTTTTCGGTATGGTACTTATTATTTCCTTTTAATTTTTCCTCTGTTATATAATTTTTCAAAGAATCATCCAATGTCTTGCACCCCTTTACGTTAAGTTGAATATCTATAAAAATATAATTAAATTTAAATAGGTTTAAAAATAGAAATTTATTCATAAATAATATATTCATTGTTACCATAATAATCTTCAAACGTGAAGACTCATAATTTACTTTAATACATTTAATGTAACTCTTTATTTTTCCTGCAAAGAGCTTGGAAATAACATTTGTATTCTATAATTTATTGTAAATTAATTAGTCAATAACAAATTTTTGTTATATCTTTTTTTTTTTTTTTTAAGGACATTTGTTTTTTCCAACTGGAAGTTCAGATATAGCAACCGCGGAATCGTCAAAATAATGTAAATTTTATGATTTTTAGGTTACATCTGAAATTGGTTAATTAAATACTAGACTAGAATGAATTCTCGTGAGAGATTATTTCGCAAAATAAATCGGTGAATCAGCATAATTCTTATATAATCTATCGCTGAGAACCATAATATGCTAAAATATGCTATTTTAATCTCATGGAGATTTATCTCACACAAGAAGCACTCAATTCAGTAAATAACAAACTCACCTCCATTTTATTTTCTAAATTGTTCCGTAACACATTGTTAAATTCATGAGCATCATGCTGCATAAAAGAGTTTAATGAATCCCATCCAAAAGATTTCATTAATTCTTTCGTTCCAACTGAAGTATCTGACATTTGCATTTGATAAAAAATATTTTGTAAAGCCAATGAAACACTTTTATCTTGTACGTCATTCTCTGTAGGGATTTGATACACTGCCTATAATCAAAAAATGAATGTTATAAGGCTTAAAATGTAGTTTAAAGTTTGATAAATGCTGCTGACCTTACGAAAATAGGTTAGGAAGAATAATGTTTTTAAAGTAGCATTTAGATAACCAGTTGTTCCCTCATTCTTTAGAGTAATATAACCGGTTGCTTTTTTTGAATCATAACTATAAGAAGAGGTTTGCAGGTTAAAGATCAAATTTAAGCTTAAAATATAATTGAAAAAAAAAATCAAAATACTTTTTAAAATTATGCCAAAGAAAGCCAGTTGGATCCTTAATAATTCGAACAAAGGCAGTAATATTACAAGAATCGTTTTCAATTAAAGAACGAGTTTGATTTTCTAATAGAACAAACAAATTACGATGTTCTCAAAATCGTGGATATCCCCAATTTAATGATTCAGCCGTAAAACGATTATATGCATCTATAAACAAAAATAATATTAGCGGCAAGGATAATGGATACTATAGTTCACATACTTACCATCATAAACAAATTTATTAGGGTCTTCTGGATTCCATAAGGCAAAAGCAAACTGTGCACAGGAATGCCAACCATTAGGCGCTATATTTCGATCAACAATCTCCAAAAAAATTGAAACAACATCGTTATCGATATTTCCAAAAGGATAAAGTAAAATGCGCCTGAATTTTAAGATCTCAATTTAGAAAGTATGATTATAAGGTCTTATATAATATAAATGTAAATAAACCTACCATCTCCAACCTCCAGCAACAAATTCGGGGCTGGTCACTTTCCCTTCCAAATCACTCCAACCGGTGATATTCCATGTGTAAAATTGGAAATCTTCAACCTCATAACCTAGATGTGGCATTTTGCTATTTGCAAAGTTTTTATCTGCAGTATAAATATATATGAACATAAATTTAGTAATACTGAATCTTATCAAGACTTTGGTTATTTATAAATGTTCAATGCATAGATTTAAAGAACATACAATCTGTAACAACTAATCTAGACATTTTCTATATAATTTATGTTTTAAAAAAATATATATATTATTGTTAGAAAAAAAACAGCTATGAGCTTTAAGATATATATGTTAAAATTTATTAAATTTATTCTTATGATAATTACCAAAGCCTAAACTGGTAATGTGCTGCTGTATTTATACTAATTCAGTCTCAAAGTTCACAAATCGGAGTACGTACTCCAATTAGTGAATTCTCGGATGCTAAATTTGTAACGCGTGTCGTGATACCACGTACGTACAGTACATATGCTGATATACCGTAGCGAATAAAAAAATTATATTAGAGTTTTCTTGTCTCTTTATTATTCTTACTTTGGGTTATTATAGTTTTAACTAAAAAAGCAGTCTATTTTGGCATAGAGACCTACGAAAGAATATTGATGCGCCTGCATGATCTAATACTGTGTGTCTTGGAATGAGGGTCTTCGGCATGCCATTATTGAACCTAAAGGCAGTAATTAATTATATAATATTGATACTAATATATATGACAATAATTATGCTAAAATAATTCCCATTAAATCTAATTATTAAAATCCTATATATATGGTCCATTACAACTTGATATTTTTTTAAACATTTTTTTTATCAATAAAATTAACATATATACAGTCAGACCAAACCTTTGATAACATGCATTCAGAGAACAATATGAAAAATTTCTTTTATGGAGGTTAGAAATATATTTGAGCCAGACATTTAGGGAGGTTTGTCTGCACTTCATATATACCAGGCCAGGAACGGAGTTTTATGTACATTGTAAAGGGCTCCCTATGCCCGTGATAGAACTAGTTTCTTTTCTTTGTTGATATTTTTCTATTTTCTTCTTTTTTCTTCTTTGTCTTTCTCTTTTCTTCTTTACTTCACCCGATATACATAGCCGCATATATAGTACTGTAGTAAATTGTTTCCTTATCGGTAAACGCCCATGAACTTATTTGCGAAATTCACTTTCACGCCTTTATTCACTTTGTCGCATTTATTCGCTAAATTACATTTATTTGCTTTCGCGCATTTATGCACTAAGTTCAGTGGCAGAAACCTGTATAAAAGTAGGATTAGTGCAGTAATGTAAAAGTATAAATATGATGTCTCTTGTCTTTAGGGCAAGACAGCTTTGGAGCTCAGTTGAGTTCGAAGTTTGAGTGCAATGTTGTATAGTAATAACCTTCGAAATTAGAGTAGAAGTGTTATAAGTTAGTACTTCCGATATAATTAATAAACTGTTACTGTAATATTATAAACCGATACTTTCCCGATACGCATTGAAGTATTAATCCCGTGACCCATATTAAAGTCTCGTGACATAATCGAAATACCCTAGTTAGTCAAACCAAGTATCCCCACCTTCCAAGACCCTCCGAACCTTGAGACCCGGACCAAATCAACCACGCCTCTTTCTGCCTGCCAGTTCAAGGTTTAGAAGTCTTGAGTGCCGGGATTGAGTTGATTTAGTTAGTGTTATTAGTGTATAGCCGATATAGATATTGGTAGGGTCAAGTTACACCTTCTCAATGTTTGCAATCTCTTGCATTTGTGTGATCGTACATCTTTCCTTTTCTATTTTTACAGAAATTTCGGGGTTCACTTTATATTTTTTCCTTTTTGAGAAGCCTGTCAACAAAGTGACAGGGCGATCATTATTGTGAGATCAGATGACTTTATTAGATCACTTGTTGAATTAGCCTTTTATGGATTTTTGATAGTTATCGTTGTGATCATTATGGCATCTTGTTTGATGCAGGTATTTTCTATTGTATATCGTAATTGCATATGATTGTTCAAATCGGATTACATGGATAAACGAAAAAGGAAAAGATATTTAAGGGTGTTTTGTTTAGTTAAGAAAGTTATCTTTTTTTTCACTATCGCTCACTGTGTAGTGAAGGCTGGCTCTATCATCCCACCCTTCTCGCTCTTCAGACAATGGCTATGATGGCAGTGTAAGGACATCACATTAGTGATTAGGTTCTGTGACTATAATGACAGTGCAAGACCTCTTCTTTCGATAATTAAGCATCACAGCTGCAATAGTAGTGCAAGAACCTCATATTGTGATTAGGATTTACAGCTGCAATAACAGTGCAAGAATCTTATATTTTAGTAGTTAGATCCTATGGCTGTGATTAGTAGTACAAAGATTATTGATAATTAGGCTTTATGATGATGACAATAGTGTAAGTGTGATCAGGCTCCATGACTATATTATTAATAGTGCAAGTGCCTCTATTATGATTAGCTTTGTGGATACAATGGTCTCATGCTTTGATTAGGCTCCACAGCTACAATAGTAGTGCAAGGACCTCATGTTTTGATTAGGTTCTGCGACTGGATTAGGCCACGCAAAGTTAATTTTTCGTTTTGCATAACCCGCCGACCCAATTTTTCCAAAAAAAAATTTTTTTAAATTCCTATTGTGCCAATTATTCATTTAATTTTTTTTCTGGTGTCACCCGATGTCTGGACATGCATGTCCGAGCTTGTCAAATTGGATCAACCTGGGTGATTGATCTATTGATGTCCTATGTAACTATTAAGTCATGTGTTTTCACGTAAATCGATGAATTGTTATCTTCTACTGATTAAACTGCGACATTCCATGATTATTCCCTGATCGTGCATAAGAATTTAATAAAATTTCCATGATCGTTCCATGATCGATCCCTCAATATTACATAAATGTTATATAATAACTAAAAAATTCGATATATACCCAGATTCCTTTTGTAAAATATTTGTCGATCCGATCGCACGAAATTGGGTACGTATAAGGTTTTGTGATACTTTTTTGCAGAATTATTTCCCACAGTCGACTTTTTATTAATAACGCTAACTAATAATACTTAGGATCTTTTTCATGTTATATATGATACCATGATAAGACAAGCACGAATAAGATTTAAAAATGCAATAAGGAGAAATAGTAGAACATTCTTTATTAGTAGCTTTATTCAAATTCATATGTTATGGGGGACTCGGAATTTCCAGATCGTCGAGATCATTGTCTTTTTTACTTCGTAGTACCGACTGTTGAATCTAAAGGGGTTTTAATTTTACTAAAAAAAATGGCAAAATATATTCAGTATTGGGGCTTTTCAATAGAAACGGAGTTGCTTTGTTAAGTGGGATCTGGCTTGTGTTGGAGTAATGTAATTACTAATCCCGTATTTTTTTTCTGGAGATCTAGTGAATGGACGGTATAAAAATAAGTGATTTTTTGTCTCTTGTGGGGTGGGTTATAATATTTTTTTTGCTCGTATATATATTTTTTTACCTGACTGTATTTTATTTTTAAAGTAAGTCATATGCAACGGGAGCTATGAATACGATTTTTTTACTTACTATATTTTTTTGTTTAGGAATGAAAAAATAAGCACTAACGATAACACAACCCCCAAGAACAAGAAAAAGAAGGCCCCAGGACCATTGATACCACCACCTCTAGGACCAATGATAGCACTACCGCCATAACTAATGACACCACCCCAGGACCTATGATAGTAACGCCTCCAAGACCAATGATAATAATGCCTCCCGAAACAATGATAATAATGCTTCCAAGAACTTCTATTATACCCCCAAACACCGCCTAATCCAAGATCTAGCCAAAGAATACATAATTCCATTCATAAGTAAAATCCTGATAAAGTTAAAGGCAATTAACTGTGCTAGTATAACTTTTAGTAAAACTGAAAAATCAATTTATTGTATTAATTTAGATGATGTGGATTTTGATCCCTGGAGAGAAAAGTTGTTCTGGTAAATGAAGGGAAATGTTGGATCAAGCCCATTAATGATGCCTCTTTGAGGCGTATATTTTTTTTATTTGTATTTTTTATCTGTATATTGCCCGTTCTGGCAAAAAATATTAAATAAAGAAAAGGGGTCCTTTGCCCTCACCAAATTTTATTTTTATACGATTGTGTAAATTGGCCAGGATTTTATTGGGTTAAAATAATCTTTTACTTATTATAGTCTACATGATGCCTCGCTCTATGTGCATATTTAGGCCTAAAATAAATTCAGAACATATGTGGCATAAGTTAATTAACCGACTTCGGTTAGTGACTAATTCTAATAAACTAGCAGTTTCTTCTTGTGCCTCGTCTCACAAATTAGTTATGTATAGTTAGATAAAATTTATCTCCCGAAATAGCTGGCCGTTAAGGCACTTCGTAAGTCATTGTATATATGACTATCTGATAGTAGAGTCTGGACACAGTGTCCCGGCTTGGCAAATTATTTTCCATGATGTTTGGCCCCGCCTTCTCGCAATTTTTGCTTGAAGCCAGAATCTAGATAAGCATTTTTTCTTTTTTTGAGCTTGCGAAAAAAAGGGGAATACACGTGAACGAAATTCTGTTTTTTTCTAATGGTAGAGTCTGGACATGGTGTCCGGGCTTGACTTAATTGCGCAGAAGAAATGGCGCAGTATATTTTTTCTAACTGCTGAGCCAGGACATCATGTTACCAGGGCGCAGTATGTGGCACAGTAATCGCATGACATTGTGACCTTGAGGTCATATACTACCAACCATTTTGATAACAATTACCGACCTATATTTTATAATTCTTTTTGAATAAAAAAATATTTGAGCTTATATAATTCTCAAGGAATATTTCAAGCCAGAAAAAAATCTATTATATTTATGTAAGTACTGTGACTTTTCCTCCTTTGTCTTGCATATAAGCACCGTATCACTAGTCTAGCCATGGCACTGACTTAGACCCGATGATTTCGGTTGCAAAGAAGGCAAGTGAGATGTACGTTCCCTTTAATATGCCCCAAACTATTGTGGATTCGATCTACTGTCCACTGAAGTATATTTTCTGGCTGATCCCATTCGAATTTCATTTCGATAAAACATGATGCACATCTTTCTTTCTGAATACGTTTTAATATGAGGATATAGTCGACTGTTAGATCAAATTAACAGCCTTTTTCTTTGTCCTGGCCCATATATCTGATAAGTTTTTCCTGAATGGTCGGCCTCAATTCGTGTTCTAGCCATTTTTTCTTTTTTTTCTCCTCAATCTTTTGGGCAATTTCAGGGGGTAATGGGGGCGCTTCAACCTGAATGAGTTGGCTTAAATATTCTATGCGACCAACTGCCAAATATATTAGATTATCCCAGGCTAGGTTTTCATCAATAACCCAAACACGTTGTGGCGACTTAAGAGTCATTCCTTGACTAGTATGAATGGTCATTGCGTATCTGAGTTCCCAATCTATGACTTTTTTATCTGCTAATATGTCTTTTAAGAACTTGTCAGAGAGTGTATTTAAGGGCAAATATTCTATATCATTTTTTACTAACTCCTTCTTTTCAGATGAGCCGGGAATTTGGACAAGGCAATTCTGTTTGCGTCCATCTCTTGGTCTATAAATTAACGGGATCAGTACATTGGAATATTTTTTTCGATGAAGTTCTAAGCATTTATGGGAAGCAATTCTTCGGGAAAGTATATGTGCTGATAAGATACGATCTGATGGCTTCCATTCAGCTTCAAGATATTCCCATTTTTTTGCAACTGGAAGTGCTTCACGGAATAAGTCTGACTGCACTCTGTTATTTTGGCATCGCATTTTTTTCTTAAGCTCTTGTAATCTAGGGCATTTGGCCCGATAGTCAGTCAAGACTTCCTAATAGTATTCAGTTCGTTCTTTTAACCAGTCATGAGGCATTTCTCCAAAGAATGGTGGAGGCTGAGCATCATCTCCTCAACAGATTACCTGCCATTTTTGCTTTAGTAAGTAGTCAATAAACATTTCGAGAATATGCCTAGGCACTGTGCATACCTCATCCCAGATGACAACTCGTGGAAATTTCTTTTCTCCCATACGTTCAGGTGTCCATTCTCCCACACCATTCAATCTAAAGAAGCTATGCCAAGTTTGGGCTTTTACTTTACGGTCATTTTGAAAATCTTTAGCTAGTGCATTTGTATGGGTGAAAACAACTATGTTTATATCTTTGAAGATTCGAATTGCACGCGTTGTCTTTCCAGAACCACCACCTCCATTGAGATAAGAAACTCGGGATCTTGTAATAGAATCATGAATTAATGGAGCAGTACTTTCGGTGATATCTTTAATCGATTCCCAATGCTTATTTTTTGGCCAGTATACAATATTAGGATCTGAACTATGAATTTTTTCTACTTTATCACGCCATTGTCCAGGCTGTATTTCTCTAATCGGTTCTGAAAGAATCTTTGCTTTTAGAGGTTCGGTTATTTTAGTAATGGCTATACTAGTATTGCTAGATAGCTTCTTATCAGGGATAACTTCCCAAAAACCTTTATGAGCATACCAATCCCAAAAGCAATCATAACAAACAAATAGTTTATGTTTGCTACATGGAAAATATTCTCCTACCGCTAGAGGCATTTTAGTTTTTTGGAATACTTTAACCGATTCTATAAATGATGGGTTGTTACACACTGCACATGAATGCCAGTCGTGTAGACATAGAAATTTACTAGTATTTACCGAATCTTTGGGATAGCTAATCTTTTGCTTAACTTGCTTAAAGAAGGCAGATACATTTTCGATCTTATATAAGGCCTCTCTTCGTATATATATAGAATCTGTTGCGATTCTTACTACTTCATTAGGGCCAAATCTTCGAAGCATTTCCAGTAAGTTTATATGGGCGTAAGCTAACATTGAGGCTCGCAAATGTGTATATTGAGGCTGATGGCCTTCGTAGTATATAAGTATATGTCCATGTGGACATTTATCACTACCTGCATATGTTCCTTCTTTAATACAATCCTGGATCAAGAAATCAAGTTCACCTTCATCTATTATAACCCGGTGAGTAAGGCGTTTTTCTTCAACTTTATTTCCTTGTGTGAACTTTTCTATGATTGCGCAACTTATATCCCAATTTTTAGGCAACCACACTTTTGTCTGCTTGGTAAGAGAAATAATAGCTTCTCCTATAGTTACACTTTCTAGGATACCTGCATTGAGAAGATATTGTAGAAGTACGATAAGAGTCCAGCCTTTTGCCTTTCCACATCCTTCTCCACTTCAGCAAGCAAAATGTTTTCCATGCCAAACGGGAATTGCTTGATGAATATTGGGAACGAATTTGAAGGATCTTACCTGCACAAATCTAGTTATATCATCCTGTGGTAATTCTCCATTCACTGCTACTCGAACAAGATGATGTGCTGGGTGTCCAAATCGCTTAAACCATGGTGAACACTCTCCTTAACCACGCATACTTGCCGGGTAGCATTCCTTCATGTCTATGCATACCACTTCTCCGACTTGGTAGTTTGGTGCATTCCATCGACCTCCATGCCCATGTTCAACACAAGATTGCTTTATACAGTCAAGCCTCCATAAATGCAACTCATAGAGACAAGCCTACAACGTGCATTTAGGGAGGTTTGCATTTAGAGAGAGCCAATTAAATTGCAGCTTTTAAAAATTAGATCATCAAGTTTGTGTAACTTCTATCAAAACTGTATAACCTATCTTAAATACTAAAATTTGATTTGCCATGTGCATTTAGGGAGGTTAGTGTGATATAAAATGTTATTCAAGAAAATGTGCATTTACAGAATATAGAATGTGCATTTAGCACTAATAACATTTTACAGAATAGAAAAAAATGTGCATTTAGAGAGGTATTGCATTTATGGAGGTTGCATTTATGGAGGGTTGACTGTATTTTCATGTACACTGGCCGGAGTTGGATGCCAATTATTAATCTCATTGGCAAGCTTTCCTCCGGCATGATTAGCACCAAATACCTGCTCTGCTACTCAACTATTTTAAGTGATTCTAGGGACTCTCACTTTCTTTCTTCACTAATTATTCCTTTCTGAAATTGCCAGTCTACCGCGTCCTTAAATAATTCTTCACATTCTTTTATAATATCTGTATGCTTTATCCATGTCCTAAATGTACGACCATCTTCTAGAACAAATTGGGATATTGATTGGATCTCTTCTAATGTTTCACCTTCCCCGAGTTCAAGTCCAATAAGCCATAGTGCTTGTGGACCTTTAGAGTTTTATTAATGGCCATCCATGCATTATCATTATAATATTCAACCATTCAGTCTTTTGGAAAGTGTTGGTTTCTGGGGAATGCATGGCATTGTGAACTACCATTTCAATCTCTTCAAACCTACCTGTTCGCTATTTTCCACTATTAAAAATGGTCCCATGGGTAATATCAAGCAATTTGATTGGCCTCTTAAGTATTCTTTTAATTCTACTACATTCTCTACCTGAGCACCAGGTTGACGCATTCTTTTTTCCCACGCGCCAATTTTTTGTTTACGTATACTTGTAAGCCCATATCCTCTTTTTGCTTTTTCAAAATGCTCTATTACTCGTTGGGCCACACAATTAAGTGCACCATCTTTCATTGGCATTAATCGATTACTATCTGGCTCTCGAATTCTATATAGCCCATAGATGACTGCATTAGCAGTAAATTCTTCAAAATGGAGCTTTTAATTTGAATTTCTCTAACTAAAAACTTTCCATCAATTCCAACCCAAAAGCCTAGTTTCATCTTTTTTGTAAGAATAACATTTGGACCTCCTGGAACGAATTTCTTACCAGCCTTTTTTGACTCACGTATGGGCTCATATTTTAAATAATTTTGAAATTATCATTATTTGGCTGAATAAATTTTACCCTTATAAGAAACCTATCATCATCTATTGCATTTAAAATTTTCTTGGCACGCTCTTCAGTCATTCCAGCTTCATACATTTCCTCTTTCTCTATTGCAAACCAGGTTGAAAATGTATATTCAGCACCATTTACCTTAAACATATCTTTTGCTGTCTGAATTCCCTTTTGCCATACTTTTTGATGCATTTTATAGTCTGGGAATAGGACCAGCCAAGACACTTTTTTATCTATATCTTTTGGATCATCTTTAGACTCATCCCTTTGGTCAATGATTGCAGGAGTTAAGGTTTTCTTTTGCGATCTACTAAGAGTCTTTTCCATTAAATTAAACCATTCTGCATCTGTTTTTGGAACCTCTTTATTAATAATAGTTGGGTTGTTTTTTATTTTAGGATTCACTAGCCAGTTGGCCAAATCCTCTATAGATAAATAAGTAGCTTCCTTTTCACGGACATGGACTATAGGAGATAGGGAGCTGGGTACTGGTGTTTGAGATCTGAATACATTAAGATTAGGTGACTGAACTGGATTAGATATTTGGGGTTGCTTACACTTAAACTTTCTGTTAAGATGATTTGTTAAATCATGAGTCTTTTTAAAGTCATTCTTTCCGCATCGGGGCATTGAAGTACCATTTTTGATAGTAAGTAAAACAATTTAGCTGTTTGTATTAATAGTACGAAAACTTTTGTTCAAATAAAAATAATTAATTATTTCTCTCTTGATCTGTCAATCGACGGGGATAGCCTAACCTGATAGCATATTTCATTAGGTTTCTTTTTTTTTTGAATTTATAAGAAAAAAAGTTTGTAGCAAGCCGACTAGCTCTGAACCCGGTCTTTGCAGAAAACATGCTAGTGGTTACTATGTAACCCAATATATTAATAGGCTTCGGGAGAGAGCAACTGTCTTCTCGTAATTTTATCCTGTTTTTTCGGAGTAAAAAATAGGTAAAAATTTTTTAACAAGGACAGACATTTTTTCGATAGAATATAATGTGCTAAAGCAATAAAAATTAACACTATCATATAGACTTTCTAGCCCGATTTTAAGACCAAGTAGAATAACAAAAATATATTATTTTTTATATATGATATTAAGGCCCAATAGGCGGAAGAATACGTTAAAACAAATTAGTGATCTTAATGAGTAGAAGGCATTAAAGAGCATTCCTGGTATATAAAAATTAACACCATCATATAGACTTTCTAGCCTGATTTTAAGACCAAGTAGAATAACAAAAATATATTATTTTTTATATGATATTAAGGCCCAATAGGCGGAAGAGTACGTAACCGGGTGTATATTTTTTTCACTTTGGTCTGCCCGCCCTCCCTGCTGCTACACTACCTCGAAGTTGATTTATTATGGCAATACTTTGTTATAATGAAACTATGACCCAAAATTAATTTATAATAATTTACCTAAATATTTGTTCTTTAAATAATATAGTACTATATCTATTCAAAATAATGCCCATAAGGACACGTAATTTTAAGAACTAAAGCAAAAGAATTTTTAATTATAAAACTATAATTGTAGCTTTCTGAATTACATGTCTGAAAATAACGTTATGAACATTGTTTTGTGCAATTTTAGTAAGATATTTTGAGTTGAAAAATTTTAATTACACAAATGATAACAAATTCCCATTTAACGATTTTTGATTCTTTGCTTTTTGTTTTTTTTGAATATATGTTATATGTTGAACTTACTATAGTAGAATTCATCTAAAGCCATCACTTTTTAATTATAAAAATTTTTAAATTGTTATTACTCTTTAAAAAAAAGATATTTAAAAAATTTTTTGATAATTTAATAGCTTATTGTTTAAATTATTAAACTATCAATAAATTTTTAAATATCTTTTATTTTTAAACCATTATATTAATTTAAATTTATATATGATTTATATATAATTCAAAAATTTTGGCGTTTATATATAAAAAAACATAACAAAATTTGAATTTATTAACAAAAATTTAAATGTTATTAATTAAATTTAAAATTGTATTAAGTTTTTCTGCATTTTTATTGGATAATTAGGTTATACTGCAGCTAAAAAATTGTCGTCTATATATAAAATATATTGGCTTTAGGTGAATTCCACCATATATAATTAGGCTGAGTGCTCCAAATTTTTATGCTATAGCTTTATTTTCGAAAATAGTAGAACTTATCAGGAACTGTATGTAAATTTTTTTTTATTCCATCAGAAACAGTACCAACAATCTATCAGAAATGGTATGTAAATCAGAGAGGGTTTTTTTTATTCTATTAGGTGCAGTACCAAAGATCAATCAGTGATAGTACATTTGAATTAATGATATATATTTCATAAAATTCAATTCAATCATTTATGTGATATTGCACAACCTCCAGTAAATTGAATTATTGAATTGTACAAGCTTATTTTAATTATAACCTGTTATAAATTGCTTATGAAACTGTTTATGAAACTATATAATAATTTTATACCTTAAAGATCATCATTGCATTGTTTTTTTAATCTGTATTGCTTATAAAATTTATCAAAAAATCAAATAAATATTTAAATTTATTAAAATCACTTATAAATTATTTATAGCTCATTATATAAATTAGTTAATTTAATATTCACAACATAACTATCAAAAATTTTTGTATATATAATTAAAAATTGTTTCAAATATATATAATTATTTACTAATAATTAGATTTATTATCAGATTTAAAATGTTTGCAGTTGACCTGCAAAATATCTTATATACAGTTTCATAAATTTATATTAGAGTTTTTCATTAAATGATTGATATAAAAAAAGTTTATACTAAATTATTTAATAATATGGTTAAATGATATATACTTGATACCACAGAGAAGTAAACATGAACAGAAGGGCATTGTCTAAATCAGTGTTTTAGCTGAAACCTCCCCCAAAGTCCGAAACATTTTGGCTCTGGATTTTAGGGAAACACTTAAAGAAAAGTTAACCCAGTGATTATCATGAATTATCATCTCGATATAATCACATAGTAATTTTGATCGATTAAAAAATAAAGTGATTTATTATGTACAATGTGTAACAATAACAGATAATATCTAATCCAGTAATAAAGAGCTAATAATGATTTTTATTGTGAAAATGAAGGATTGTTTATACAGTTATAAAATTTAACATCGAAACAAACAAATGACCAATCAGCATTGAGTGATTGTAAGATCTGCATTTGTAGCAATTTATTTTTAATGCCAGTTTTGTGCCACTCAATAAATTGGAAAATAAAGAATGTATTATAAATCAAAAATATTTATTGGCACGAATGTAAAAAAAAATACTGTATGCACAAAAAACCATTTACAGTAGCCACGGCAAAAAAGTTCTGGTCATGTAATAACCTGCAAATTCAAAACAAATCTTCATTCTAAAAAATTAAAAGAAATCGCTTATTTCTTATAACCACAACCTTCTTCCCACTAACAAAAATATTTCTTGATCAATTTTATTATATAAAATGCCAACCCAAACCCTAAAATAAATATTAACTCTAACTCTAACCTAAATAAACCTATCTATTATCAGTTATTATGTGACCAGAACATTTTAGTGCTCAAAATTAAGGGGTGTCCTTAAAATATACCAGGGGTATAATGTAATGGTTGAATTAAGAGAATGGTAAAACAATATAGACAATAGTGCCCTCTAACCAATTATGAGTAGAGGGATATAAAGCAATATTAAAGGAGAGTTGTTATAAGGGTAAAGGGTCGATATAAAAGTGATAAATATATAATAATCTCGATATAGAGTTTTATTCAAGGTTCAAAAATAACTTGAATCACATGAACAATTTAAAAGAATTAACTAAACTTGTCACACTGAATTTGAGTTATAATAAGCCAATACAAAGTTACAAGTCAATTCAGTCTCCGTCGATTTGAAACTTGCAAGATTTATTAAGGTTAAAGTCAAATTCAAAAGATAAGGGTCTTACTTTTATTATCATTTTATTTTAAATTGACCAACTGTGGAACTTATTTTTATTTGATTAAATTTGAAGGTATTAAATACATTTACAGGCGCTATTACATATTTGTAGCATAGCAGAAGTTCATTTAGATTGGTTGTTAAAATACCCTAGAAAAATGTCGATCACACCTCAGATAAATTACTGCCTATACCCGAATAAAGTTTATTATGAACTTTTAATACTCTCTAAAGATGCTTTTACAGTACATTTAATACAGTTTAATAATTACTGTTTTAATTTAAATTTCACGAAATATATATATATTATTTATTACACGATATATATTTTATTTTACAAAAAATACTTTAAATCAGCTTCACAATACAATATTACACATACCCAAAAACCTTAAACACTACCACTATTACAACTTTTTGTATCTATAAATGTTATTTTATAAATTATATTCATAGCCTAAATATATACAATAAAAGGTTTTAGAATAGTAATTCAAAATAGTACTTTTTTTTTTACTTGTAAGGTAAACAAGCCCAGTTAAAACAACATCTCACAATTTCACTTACTAATTGCTTAGATCACAGAACCAACTTCCTGACCTTTCAAAATATTCAC
The DNA here is from genome assembly GCA_003550325.1 of Gigaspora rosea. Classification (NCBI taxonomy): domain Eukaryota; kingdom Fungi; phylum Glomeromycota; class Glomeromycetes; order Diversisporales; family Gigasporaceae; genus Gigaspora; species Gigaspora rosea. The sequence goes on from QKWP01001534.1 coordinate 32,974, forward strand.
TTCTCATCTAGGTTCTTGAACTACCATATCTCACTGTATTTCTCATTAAAAAACAGTAGATTTAAAGACGAAAAATGTTTCATTACGTATTACAAAAAAAATTTTTATATGGCATGACGATTTTTACTAATAAAAGTATTTTAAAAATTACAATTGACTGTATAAATAAATGATCATTGCCAATCATATTTATTCAAATTTTAGCCAATCAAAATGAACTTCTGCTATGCTCGTATTTGTAGAATTTATAACATATTCGCGATTTTTACCACATATATGCGAGTGGCAGAATATTTGGGGCTTGAAGTAGTTGCATATTTGTGACAATTATTACGTATTCACGATTTTCTAATTCTAAGCCACCAAGCCACATTTAAATGACCTTATTTGTGTACATTATTTAAAAATATTTACAACAAATAAAAATAAATAAAAATAATTCGCTACAATAGGCTTTTAGTCTATAACTAAAAAATAAATATTTAATTTAAAATAAACATCATGTGTTACCTAAGGCTACACAAAGTTAATTTTTCGGTTTGCATCATATGAGTTTCAAAATTCCCGGTCATTCGGTTGGATTTTTTTTTAATCAATTATATTAAATTAATAGTCTTATATTGCATCAAAGGCCATATAAAAAATTTCATGCTTTTCATAACATAGAATCAGAAAATTGGGGTTAACAGTCAGTTTTCTATCGACCCTGTCAGATAATTCCGGAAAGCTAATGTTTCCATCGGGTGATACCAGAATAATTTATGGGGAAAAAGTAAATAACAAAAATAGAATAATTGGAACAATTGGAACTTAAAAAAAAAAATTGGAAAAATTGATAAAATGGGTCAGCGGGTAATGCAAAATGAAAATTTAACTTTGCGTGGCCTAACCCTAAAATCTAAAATTAAAGAACAGGATAATAGCCTATACCCCAGGTATATTTTAAATATTTTCAAATAATTCTGTGCCGATCTACACACTGATATTTTTTCATTTTTGGCCAATCAAAATCACTAAGTGATTATATCGAGGGGATAAATTGTGATAATCACTGGGTTAACTCTTCTACAATCTTCCCGAGTTTTGGTATCGCCCAAAATATGAAACTTCCGAAATTGCTGAAACTTCCGATTTGAAATTGCTGAAACCTCTGAAATTGGTGAAACCCTCTGAAACTGGGCAAAACTGAAACTTCCGAAACTATGAAGCCATGTCTGAAACTTCTGAAACCGTGAAAGCTGTGTCCAAACTTCCAAAACTTAGCAAATAAAAAAAAACAACAATCCCTATTCCTCAAACTTGAAAACTAAAAAGAAATCCCTATTCCTCAAACTTAAGACAAAAAAAAAAACAATCCCTATTCCTCAAACTTGAAAATTAAAAAAAAATCATGCAAACTAGAAAACTAAAAAAAAATCCCGCAAACTAGAAAACTAAAAAAAAACCAATCCCACAAACCTAAAAAAAATAAAAAATTTACCCCACAAACTGACAAATATTTTGTGAATAAAAACAAACCATGAAATCCAAATCATTTAGAATAAAAAACGGGTTAAATGTAATTTTATGCTCACTATTTCACGTGATGCAGATTCTCATGATTTTATTGGCTATTGGTTTCTGAAGCCAGTTTCAGAAGTTCCGAAAAACTGGTAAAGCAACATATTTTTATGCCATAAATACGAATTTTAAGATCCTACCTATTTCCGAAACCACTTTCACCTATCATTTATATGATATTTAGTGGTTATTGGTTTCGGAAATTTTGGAAGTTTCGCCAATTTCGGAGGTTTCGGAAGTTTCGGAAGTTTCGGAATTTTCGCCCCGTTTCAGAGATTTCGGAAGTTTCGGATTTGGGGCTTCTGGTGAAACTAGGTTTCGGAAGTTTCGGAAGTTTCGGCCGGCCGAAACCCGAAAGTTTCGCCTGAAACACTGGTCTAGATATGCTCTTATACAGTAATATATCGGATATTGATTGTTTATTTCATACCATATTTACCACTATCAGATTTTGTATTATATAATGATAACTACAAAATAATTAATGAATAAACTAAATAAAGTAGTTTATTAAAAACAGTGCTTAACTTACATTATATATTTGGCATATTATAACTCTTTCCACCAATATATAAAATATTTTTTATCATCAGACAAAGTTATTGTACAATAACCAATTAGCGGCGAAGATGCATTTGTCGGATTACTTAACTCCATGTTAATTTTACTGTATTAAATATCTAAAGATCATTTTCCAAGTTCATAAAAATGGCAATTAATCCGTTATTGAATTTAGCACATGAGATATCTCTATTTATGGGTGTATTTCCAGTATATGTGATATTAAACTACTGTTGTTTACTTGTGTAGAATTGATTAATGTCAATGAATACTTCATTATGTTATGGAAAAATCCACCAAGAATAAAAATTAAACCATAATTTTTTCCACCGATACACGTTGTAATTTCAGTTTTAAAAGAATCTCCACCCTATAAGAAAAGTGGCACGGGTGGTGGTACGGGTTGGTGTCGGGAATGCTCGAAATGGCACGGATCTTGTGGCACGTGCAGGAACATTTTACGGAATGGCACGGTAAAAATGGCACGGACATTGCGGCAAAGGGTGGCACGTAATATCACGTCATATGAAATGGCACGTTCAGATGACACGTATGTGTACGTTACACACGTGTTGGCTCGTGATACATGTTGGCTCGTTTCGTGGAGAGCGAAAGATCAGTAAAGGATTTTTTTTAAAAACCAGAGCGATATCTCATGATTTCACTAATGAAGCTTCCATGTGTGTCTTAACAAAAAAAATTCCTTACAAAATTTTGCTTCATATGCAATTGTTTGTTCATCTTATATTGATTACTTATGTAAATTTATGTTTTAATAGTTAATCCACCTCGTTATCGCGGTGGCACGTGAATTTACGTTCATTACCCGTGTCAAATCCCGTGCCGATTCGACTAGTAAACTGCTGCAAAACCCGTGCCATTTACGGTCCAATTGGTCCACCGAATCCGAACCAACTCGGGCCATACCCGTACAAATCCGGACCTTGACCCGTGCCTATCCGATTCCATCCCGTGCCTATACGGTACATTTTTCTTATAGGGCCAATATTAGTAATGTTAATAATCAATAGTATTGAGACATTATCTGTTATTGTAAATGGTTTAGAAAAATCTTAATAAAAGAATTCATTCAAATAGGGTAAAAAAAGAACTATTAATAAATTTAGTACCGCCACTAAAATAGAGCTTCTTATCAAGAAGAACTAATGAATGAGAATATATTTTTATTTGGAATAAATCAACAAATATAAAATATAATTTAAGAGAAAAGATAAAATGTGAAAACTATACAATACAGCATAATGATTATAATAGCATTGAGCTGTTTTGAAATTGATAGATCGTTGCATACGCACACAATATTATTTTCATTAAAATTTGCCGGCATACTCATTAAATAATCATTGTATAAAAGAGCAACTGGACAACAATCAATTTGAAAATAGCGATAAAATATTTTGTACCATCTTTAAAAGCTTATAACAATATCCAACATTATATGTTACAACAGCGTCACCTATCTCTGCAGATTTTTGGATAAGAAATAAAGGCCTTATTTTATGTTCATTCATTCATATTTCGTTCTGCCATACTTTCTGCTACCGTAAGTAAAAAGTACTACACAACGGAACAATCAAGTACCTGCAAAACTTACTTTTAATGAAGTTCAATAATAAGAGCATAAGAGTGAAAACTTAGATGAGAAGATATAAGTTTTAATTATAAAGAGTTTAACATCTCCAGAATTGTGATAATATGAATATCTTATATATGTTACTATATTACTAGCAAAATTTTGTACCGGTAAGGATATTTCTTGTTAAGACATCCAGACAGTTTCGTAAGTGAAATTATGAAAATTATGATCACATTTTTTTTTTTAAAAAAAAAATAATATATAGATTTTTCGCTCTTCGTGAATTGAGCAAACACATACTGTACCACCTTTGACATATATCATTCCGTGAAATGCGATATACGCCACCTGAGTAATGTCCGTAAGTACTATTATCTGTGCCATTTTGTGTGCTTATCACATGACTGTGCTATTTCGTGTATTCCTGATACAAACTCACACCACACGCGGGACCAGTTTGCTTATAGGGCATGCAATTTAATAACTTTTATTTTAAAAATTTTGATTAGTGAATTTTTTTTTTTGCACGCACTACCAGTGTATTAAATTCATTTTGATTTTATACGGTATTAACGCTAATAACACTTTAATTTCTCAAAAATTTTTTAATGCTTTCAAATATAGAAAATTAAATTGTTTGTAACAACATTGAGAATATTTATTTCACGTTGTTCAACACTATATTAATGCATATATATAATAAATTAAGAACTATTGCGTAATGCCAAATATTTGATGACTTATTTTTTAATTATTTAGACTTGAAACAATGTGTAAATATAATTTATTCTTTCATCATTGCTTTTGCAACAAAAAATGTATGCTATTCCTCTATATATACTGCTTTCCGATCATCACCCATTATTCCTACTTGTTCTGTTTTACGCACATAGTCAAGACCTAGATATTTATCAGATGTCCAATTATGATCTGATAGAATGGCATCTATTTTATATTTAAAAATTATAAAAAAATTATTGATTCTAAACATTTAAAATAAGAAAAAAAATTTGATATGAATGTACATACTACTACAAAATATGTATTTGGATTCAATACATGGTTTCTCTTGTACAATAGCAAATTTTACTTCTGCAAAATCTTCTTCATTCATTCCTAAACGTGCCTGAAAACGCAGCTTGGTCGCTGAAAAAATTTCTCCCTGTTTATACAAAAATGAGAAAAATTCAGAATGTGAAATGAGTAAATTTATATGAAAAGTGATATATATATCCAGAGATACTAACAGCTTTAATAACAAATTTAAATGGAATTCCATGTGTACATGAAGGCCTCTTAGAAAAATGATACACTTGAATAACTTTATCATTGACATCTCGTTCAGCTTCATCTTGAGTAATTTCCTAAATAAGAAATAATTTATTTTTCAAAATAAAGAAATCAAAGAATTCAAAAGCCAAAGAACAAACCTCTGCATATAAAATTGCGTTTTCTTGTATATTATCAATCGGATCATTACTTTTATGTTCTTTTAAATTTTTGCAATTCGTAACTTCAAACAACCTGACACTATTGGTAAGTCCTGGCAATGATAAATTTAGCAAAATCTCTCTTAAAACATCATCAATTATAGAATTTTTTGGAAGAAGTATATTAATCACATCCTTTAAAAAAATAAATTCAAGTAAAGTAAATTCAGTATATAAATTAACTAATTGATTTATCAATCAGGATATTTGTCATTCTATTTACCACTTCCTTTAAAGTTGCTCCAAGCCATAACACTTTAAAGAATTTTTTAGTTTCTAATTCAACAATGCTAAAGTCTAATATCTCGTAATATAAAATGTTTGCTGAGGCAGGTAAAGATTGATATCTCGTTGGAAGCATTGATGTTAATCTTGTATTAATTTCTCTTTTGATCACGAAGCTAGGTGTACCGAATGTTAAATGTGCTGATGTAAATTGTAGTTTCAAAGGATCTGTACCTAAATATGCTGCAACGTGACTAGCAACCTATTTATAGAA
>QKWP01001534.1:54167-66867 GCA_003550325.1 Gigaspora rosea
TTTTTTTATTTGAATTCTATAAATTTATAGAATTAAAATAAAAAAACGTTCATCAAATTTAGTCTGGTGTTTGTCAAGATATCTTTGCTCAAAGTTTTAAAAAAACTTTGGCGCAGTTTTTATTTTGATTGACATTTTGATTTTTCTCTAACTTTGAGTGAAGATATCTTGACAACTATCCGATTAAATTCAATGAGCTTTTTTTGTTTGAATTCTATGAATTTATAGAATCAAAATAAAAAAATTTTATTAAATTTAGTCTGATAGTTGTAGAGAAATCTTTATTAAAATTTTAAAATATTTTATTTTTATAAATAAATCGTACCAGGTCGGAAATGGTCTTTGATCACATGATAGTAAAATTTTTCTGCCACGATTAGCCTACCTAAAAAAGTGTTAAGTAGCCAAATAAGTAAAATGCTAGAATGAAATAAAAGTTATAATTAAGATTAGGATTAGAATTAGAGTTTGTGTTAGGGTAAAATTGTAAAAGAAGCATTTTTAATTAAAAATACAACAGGGTTATTCTAGTAAAAATTTGAGATATTGACTATTTCTTTTTTTTAAAATTTATATAAAATTTTATATATATTTTATAATATATAAAGGTTACATAATTATATACATAAAATTTATTAATATATAATGTTTATATAAAATTTTTATCTAAATTTTACAATATATAAGATTTATATAAAATTTTTATTTAAATTTTACAATATATAAAATTTATATAGTTATAATATATATAATTTATTAATATATAAAATTTATTAATATATAAATATTTATTAAAATATAAAATTGGGAAAATTTATGTGTAGCCATGGCTACATATAGCCAGTTATACAATCTATAGCTCACATGATCGATTTTAGTTATTACAAATTTATCGATTACAACATTATTACAATATCAAAATTTATATAACTTATAAGAAAAATTTTATTAAATTATATTGTATGTCACAAAGTACTATTTTAATATAAAACCTCACAATCCTAACCATTAAATTCCAATGACCAAGAAGTACAAATTTAATATAAGTTACAACTCTCTAACCCTAAACCCTAATACGGAACACCACAACAATGCAATGAATTACTTCACCAAAACATTAAAGAAAGTACAATTTTAACCTAAAATCTCACAACCCTAATCCTAAACCCTATCTAACCCTAACCACGAAATACGATTTTAACCAAATTCCCAATTACTCTAACCCTAAACCTTAATATGGAACACTATAACAATGCAACAAATTGTTTCGCCAAGACAAAAAAGAAAACAAGTCAAGCAATGTCGAAAGCATTTCAAAAAGCAATACTGAAAAATGTTAAGTAATGACCACCTAACTCAGATGATATGTTGATTCCATTAACAGTGTCTCTATTCAAGACAGCACCAATAACGTCCTTCACAACACCAAAAAAAAAAGATTTGAAGTGTTAGTAACACGCTCATAGAACAGAACAAGAACTATAAAAATCACAAGAACCAAAACAAATAGAATCATACTTCCCATAATTTCCAAGAAGGCACAAAATCTTTTTAATAACAACATGCTCACAAGCCAGAACAACAAGAGTATAAAATCATACTTCCGGAAAATCTCAAGAAAGCTAAAAACGACCTTAATTACACCTAGAAAAAAAGTGTTTAGTAACACATTTACAATAGAACAAGAACTACAAATAAATGAAACACACTTTCCGGAATTCCCAAGAAGGCCTTTTACAGCACTATAAACAAAGAACTGGACATGAATATGCTAGTAATGTTAGTAATGTTAACACCTGAATGATGGCACAGTAACTATAAAATGCTGTTATGGCAACACCAGTACTGCAGTAATGATGTCGATGTAATTATGTTATTTGAAAGAAAGAAAGAATTGTTAAACACGTTAAACTAAAAGCAAAAAAAAAAATCAAATAAAAAAAAAACTGATGATTATTATCAATCATTAATTGTTTATATCCCAATTGTTGATCTGTGTAACTGGCTATGCATATATTTTTTCTATAAAATTTATTAATATATAAAATTTATATAAAAATTTATTTAGATATTTATAGCATATAAAAGTTGCTTAATTATTATACATAAAATTTATAAATATAAATATTTACATATAAGCCTTTTTAATAAATTTATTTTTAGAAGGGTGTGGCGCCTTAGAGAAGTGGTCAAGGTGTCATCCCCCAAGCGGCAGGTTGACAGTCCGAATCCCACTGGCAACGTTTTGAAGCTAAATCTGCGTTTGGTGAATGTTGCTTATGAGCGGTTGGGCGCTAAACCTGTAAGCTTGGTTCCACTATCTTGAATAGGAGCCTGCGGGTGCAATGATGTATGTACTACATCGCAAATCCAGGGAACCAGAAAAAACCCACAAGAACCGTTTGGCAAGACCCGAATTAGGAGGTAGTGAAAATCGGTCTTTACAGTATGCGCCGAAGAAAGCGGATACTACGATCGGAACGAACCTAATAAGGGCAGGTAATCTCGGTTACCAAATCTGGGTAATGGTACATGGAAGGTGTCACAGTAGACTTTTGTGCGAGGGTAAAGTAGCCCTTAGGTCGTCGATATCTGAAAAGGGTTGTGGTTAGTAATAAGAGTACCATGAACTAGAGGGTTTAAATAGACAATTCCCGTAGTTGGGTTGTAGGTATGGCAGCTAGTGTAGTACCTCCGAGCAGACTACTTAAATTAGGCACCAAAAGTGCACGTATGGCTAGTTGTATCCTCATTCATATAACAAATATTACATCACTATAACTCATAATAAAGATCCCGGCCATAGCACATGGCCTCTAAACTAAAAAAAATAAATAAATAAATTTATTTTTATATATATTCAAATGAATTTTACATAAATCCTATATTAAATAATTATGTTAGCTGCACAATGCAATTGCACTAAAACCAGAAAAGTAATATAAATATTATCTTGCTCAACTGGTTATCAATCAACTTTAAGGTGTAAAATATCTTTACTATATGCTTTTCTTCTCTTTATTCATTACAGTAAAAGACTACGGTAACTTTTGCTCTTTCTATTTATATTAATTCTGCAATTACATATATTGTATAACACTTATAATTCTCTAATTTTACTTTTTTCATTGAAATGAGTATTTACGGTAAATTTAAACTTAATTCTAATGTCATTGACTAGAATTAATTTGTTAGTGAAATCTGATGTCATTGAAATAAAACAAACTTGTTTGTGAATAAATCAATTGTAAAATAATCTTAAATTCTCTATGAACTAAGTTGTTTGTAAAGTAATTTTTGGTGAGTTGATGCTACTGAATAGAATATTAAGCAAAAACTTAATAAAATCGAAATAAATCATAATAAATACAATTTTGAATTTAAAGGCAGTCTGATAGAGATAGAGAATATTTTACCTAATTTTTTCAACCATATGATACATATTACTGCATTCTCAGAATAACACAAATACCAAATCTGGTATTATGATTAGTTGGAAGAGCATGATGAAATCGGGCCAGTTTAGTTTGATTGTGAACAAATTGTGATTAAGATTAAATAGTTTAAAATAATAATAACTTATAATTACGTGTGTAAAGGTTCTTATTATTAATATGAACCAATATATTGATTATTATAGAAATACTATTTACAACCCTACTTGTTCTTTTCCATAAGCAAAACTAAACTTTTTAATTTATATAGGAGCTTTAATCACTATTCAGAATGGATGATCAAACCTCCAAACGAGTAATTGATCAGTCGTCTGGAGATTTGATTACCAGTTTGACACATTTGGGGCTTTGATCACCCGTTTGAAGATTCAATCACCCGACTATGCCAAAATAAGAAATTAATCACAGTAAAATAACAATACTTACTAAAAATAGAAAAAGTTAATTATAAAACACTGGTATGCTTATACACAAACAGTAGAGGTATATTATACCAGGAGCAGGTCAAAATTCTGACAAACAGAATCCTAACAGGTTATAATCCCAACAAAAACATCCTGACAATAAAAATTCTGAAAATTCTGACAACAAAAAAATTATTAAATTTATTTAAGTTAGGTTAGAGTTAGGTAAGTGCCTAGGATAGGGTTAGGGTGAGCACCTGGGCTAGAGTTTGGTTTAGTTGATTTTATAGTAAAGTTGCTCAAGGAAAGCTTTTTTTGATTGTCAGGATTTTTTTGTCAGAATTATGACCTGTCAGGATTTTGTTTGTTGGAATTTTGACAAAAACCCATTACACCAGCACAGCACATTGATATTTGAAAGTAAAATAATAGCTTTTTAACACCCAACTGAATATAAGATTTTGCGAATGACATTCTAGATGGCAGGTAACCATACGCACATCAATTTGCATGACTATGTTTCTGGTATTATCAAATAATCTGAACAGCAAAAATTCTGACTAATTATTTACAAAAAATAGAAAAGTCTATCAACTTTGCATGGCCTTCTGCCTTCTGACAAAATGACCAGAAATACAAAAAAGATCATAATCGACTTTGCAATAATAAAACCCTAACTACATATTCATACATATAAAGCTTTAATATGCTAAGAAATTAGGTGCTCGAATTACTGTTTAGCAGCATTTAAAATGGTCCATGTGATGATAGACATGTGAAAATTAAGTATCAAGACAGTCCCTGCGATGATAGACAGTGAAAATTAAGCACCAAGTAATATATAGTATCACATGGACCAATCAGATCCAAGATTTTGTAGAGTAATGACATTTTAATTGCTGTAAAACCATCACTACGTGATATTCATCACTTTGTTCCTGGTATATATAAAAATTAACATATATAAGTTTTATATAGTATTCTATATAATATTTATATAAAGCTATAGATCTATATAGAGTTTATAAAAAATGTACTTGTTGATGGTATATTTCAGGGTCCTAGTGTATGCAGTTAGTTCTATATCTCAGATTCTTTTCTGCAAGATTTCAAATACAGTAAGTTGTTTATAAACTATATATTTCACTTTACTACATTTTTGTATTTTTGCATCTGTTATTTTTTATTATAAGGTTGCACCAGTGATTTAAAATACATTGTACTAGTCATATACCAGGAATAGAGTGATATATAATATTATAAAGTATATAGTTTCTAAGGTATTTTTAATAATATGCATCTACAAAATCCTATAACTAAATAGATAATGCATTAAATATAGTAAAAATATGAATTTTTGCACTTAAAAATTATAATATACATTATATAGTACTATATTTATCTATTGTATAAGAATTGTTTAACTATCACTTTGACAGGTTTTTTCTTGATTAAAGTGCATAACAATCATAATAAATGCTATAAAAAATGTCTTTTTTTATTATTGCTTTTTGAAATTACATATATTATGAATATATTACAAGCATCAGTATTTACTATAGATAGTACTGTAAGAAAGTATCTAGATAATTTAAACCCTGATTATTTATAAAATTTAATTATATATCTGATAATTATAGGCTTGCTAGGGCAGCCACTTCAAAGAATTCTAGTATGATTTTCCAAAAGTTAATTCCTGCTAGCTCATTTTTCTGACACCATATCCCTAACAGAATGTTTCACCTATAGCACTTTTTGTTGACAGAATCTTTTTCAACATACCATGTTTTTGATATACCCTTTTTTTGATATCATATCTTTTCAACAAGACATTTATCTAACATGATATACAGTTGCACCCCTAAGTGCATGCTCTTGGGACCAGACATAATTATACACTTAGAGAGGGTATGCATTTATAGAATTACCCTCTCTAATGCATGTCTTAGAAATCAGATATAAATATGCATTTAGAGAATATGAATTTATAAATTAATAATTCATATACTGTAATAAAACTCCAAGTTAATATAAAAAATATACAGTAAAAAAAATTAATAGTAAATAAATATATAGCTTATTTTAATTACTTAGTTTATATGCAAATAAGCTTTATACTCATGAACTAAACTAATGCGAATAAAAAGAAATTATAGTAAATAAACATGAACTTGAATTTTAATTACTTAGTTTATCCTTATACTCACCGACTAAATTAATGCGAATAAAAAGAAATTAAATAGTAAATAAATATGAACTTGAATTTTAATTATTTAGTTTAATACATAAATGAACTTTATACTCACCCACTAAATTATTGCGAATAAAAAGAAATTAAATAGTAAATAAATATGAACATGAATTTTAATTACTTAGTTTAATATGTAAATGATCTTTATACTTACTTTCTAAATTAATGCAAATAAAAAGAAATTAAATAGTAAATAAACATGAACTTGAATAGCTTATTTTAATTACTTAATTTAATACGTAAATAATCTTTATACTCACACACTAATTAATGCGAATAAAAGAAATTAAATAATCAAATTGTAAATAAACATGAACTTGAATGGCTTATTTTAATTACTTAATTTAATACGTTAAATGATCTTTATACTCACGTACTAAATTAATGCGAATATAATGCAAATAATTTAAAACTATTACTTAAATTTTAAATCTAAATACTGTATACAGTAATTTTCTTATTTTAATATAAGAAAAAATTAATAATAGGTAATAATCGTGGGAATTTCAAGTAAGCTATGATATGCATTATAATTTGTCAGTTTTTAAGATTAGTCACGTGTATGTATTTACAGGGAATACATATTATGTTTGGTACCCAGAATTTTGTGCATATGCAGAATATCGAGGTGACTAAGTCCTGAGCTCGGGACTGAGCTATAGTTTATATATAGAGAGGGTTTGCATTTGGGTGGTGTGCACTTAGGGGGGTGCGACTGTATTTCTAATTTGACTTTTAAATTTTATTAAATTTTGCACTTTTTCTAACAAAAATGATAAACCCAGTAATTATAACATTATGAAAATTATGACTAAGTCATTTGTTTACTAGCACTATCAACTCGGCCTAAATTATACTATTACCTAACTCTAATCTAACAACCTAATCCTAACTCTAATTTAGGCTGTGTTCTTAATTATGTGATATGATGCCATGAATATATACATCTACCCAAAAAGTATATTTTAACAAAATTTCTAATCAGGAAAAGATCTTGTTAGAAAAAGATATTGTAAACATGTTATGATAGGAAATATTCTTTCTGAATTACGTCATGTTAGTAAAATGTCTTTTAAAAATATATCCTGTTAAGAAAAAGGGATGTCATAAATGTAGTATATCAAGGAAAGATTCTGTTAACAAAAAATGCTGTAGATGAAACATTTTGTTAGAGATATAGTATCAGAAAAATGAGCAGGCAGAGAACTAACTTTTGGTGAATCAAGCAACAACTCTTCAAAGGGTACTAATAATTATTACAATTGCAGCTGTTGCAGCATATAATTGATTGATTAATTAATTAGATGCAGTAACATTAATATTAGCTAATTTTGTAATTTAAAAATTAGTGTAACACATAATGAATTTAATTATTATAAAACACACCTATGGTATTGCATACTATAGGTAAATTAGATTTGCAAATCCATGTAACAAACCAAAAAAATAAATTTTTATAAAACAAAAAATAAATTTTAATTACTTTAGAGTTAGAGTGAGACCTGGGATTTTATTGGGGGCATTAGTATATACAAAATTTAGTAAGAAATTTTTTTTATTAGAGCCCCAAATGTGGTTTTATAAACAAAATTTTGATATAAATGTTTTTTAATAAAATAAACAAAAAAAATAAAAATTTATGTTTAACTTAATCTTAAATTTTGATTGACTATTCTAATAGTTTTGCGTAATATGGTGTTAAATACTATATGTGCATTTTAGTAAACTTGAATAAATTTTGTGCAAATTTGGTAATTATAATAGAACAGAATAGAGAAATAAAATTGTAGTTTTTAATGATATATAGTAGTTTCAGCCAGTATATTGCTTTAGTATAATCTTATACTTGTCAAAAATTTTATTATTAAAACAATATATATAAACCAATCTTGGTTCAAAAACCTGATTTTGGTTCAACTTGCATAAGTTACCAAAATAAATTTGTATAATATTACACAGTATTTGTAGTATGTAACCAAAATTATTTTTGCAAAAACACTTTCATTGATCCAATAAATGGCCTTTGTGTAATATAAATGCATATATTATGTAACTAGCATATGTACTATGATTAGATGTTGCTAACAGATATTGTATAGTTTGACATAGAAGTAGAGTGTCCTTCACTATATTTTGGATAATAATAATACTAAATAAAAAAAAACTTTATGCATAATGCTGCAGTTCTGCCAAAATTAATAACATAAAAGATTCTGCTGAAAATATTGGTACTATATTAAATTTTAGGAGTTATATATATTTTGACTGAAATGATATTGTTAGCAATATTGCTAGTTTTGCTAGTTAGAACATATGTATTATTTAATTATAAAATACAAAAGTAAATAGGTACCAATGGGCCCATGTTTGTTTTATGTTTATTAAATAAATTAGAAGAAACTTTGATATAAAAATAATAATAATAACAATGTTTTAAATTCATGAATTTGTAATTTTATACAACATAATACAGTAGTTATATTAGCAAGTATATTTTTTTATAAATCTACATAGATCTGCAACTTTACATAATTATTATATAGAATAATATTTAAAAATTAAAAATTACTACTTATTGCCAGTAGTGCTCATCACAAGTGATTAACAAAAATTAATAAAAAGTTTTTTGCCAAAATCAAAATTAAAATTTAATTAATTTTAGAGTTAGGGTTAGAACTAGAATGAGGCAAGAGGGTAGAGTTTATACCAAAATTTTATTAGAAATTTTTTTGTTAGAGCCTCATAATTTCATAAACAAAATTTAAAGATACAAAATTTATATTGGTGATGATCACTACTGGTAATAAATAGCAAACTTCTTAAAAATTATATAATAATAATAATAACAATATTTTAAATTTATGAATTTGTAGTTTTATAAACATAAAACAGTAATTATATCAAGTACATTTTTTTATAAATCCACATAAATCTACAATTTACATAATTATTATATAGAATTTTATTTTATTTTATTTTTTTTTAAATTCGGCAGTCTTGTCACAACTTTATTTTACTTTTGTAAATTTTAAAATCTACTATTTTATCTTACAAAGTTTGCTATTTTGGCACTAATACTAAAGTGTGACCCACCTAGTTGTTTTAGAGATACCTAAGTGTAACCTGCTATAACAAACTTTTCCTCTCTAAGTTTTTTTCTTTCAATAAAGAAACACTACCTAGATCTATGGTCTGGGTTTGCCGCATGTCAAAACTACCATCTATTTTATATTCTAGCTCGCATGGACCCCTTGTCCAATCCATATGTATACTTCTTCCTTCGCGATACTTAGAATTTCGTTTAGCACTGTCTCAGTCTTCTATCTTTTACTACTGTTACAGTACCGGAAGCCTTCTTTTATTCCGATAGAGTAACAATCACACGGCTCCTGAGATCCCTTACTTTGGGCGTGAAGCGGTGTGCAAGAGGGACGTATAGTTTCTTTTATGTCTGTAAGAAACTATACACTTCTCTAAGGCAGTTCGGTATAAAACAACAAGAGATAATAGACAGTTTATTAATTTAACAAGAGGGCTATTCCAAGGTGTCTGTTCCTTAAAAATCCCAAGAGTTTATTAATAATAAGAGAGGAGGATAAAAAATATAAAGGTAAAGATAAAATACAATGTCTGGATCTGTCTAAAACTAAGGGAAATAAGGTGGGTTTATATATCTATTGAGCTAAGCGTCGCTAAGCGTCGTTAAGCGTCGCTAAGCGTCATTAAGCGTCACTAAGCGTCGTTAAGCGTCGCTAAGCGTCATTAAGCGTCACTAAGCGTCGTTAAGCATCGCTAAGCGTCATTAAGCATCGCTAAGCGTCGTTGAGTGTCATTGCACATCAATTTCACATATCACTATTACTAAATACAGTTATTACAAAATTTCCTTATTAAGTTCTAATTTTCAAACTAATTTCTACCTATTCTATAACACTACCATTTCTTTTTCTCCTGACCCCTCTTCCTGGTTATCACTTTTTTTTTTCTCTTTTGGTTTTCTTTTCTGCCCTCAAATAATTCCACAGTCTTTTTCCCATTCATTAACTATTTAGCAGCATTTTTTCATATTTCTCTCTGGAAAATAGTTAACCATTTATTGAGAAAAGCCACAGCTACATCCTGGGCCTTATTTTTAGAAAGGTTTATTTTTTCTAAAGATGATCCTATATTATTCGCCAGAAACCCTACCCTCTTGACCACTCTGTATACCGATTCTTATACTCATTCCTATCACTGAGTATGAAGTCTTCTCTCAGTCAGTCTAGGTCTAAAACTATCTTATCCTCATGTCTTAACTCTTCCTTAATACTGTCCAGGATTTCTTCTTCCTTTTTTGTCCATACCTCTTTATCATGTGGGCATGTAGATAAAATTTATATAAAATTTTATATAGGGTCATTTATTTATTACCCTCGTGATGCATCACCCTCACATGATCAACCAATAAAAATTCAAGATTGGTATATCATAGTACAAAAAGAAAGTTCAAAACAAATGTTCGTTTTGACAAAAATCGCCTATAACCCAAAATTTCGCATATAAAACTACCTTTTGTGCTCTAACAAAAAAAATTCCTTGCAAAATTTTACTATATACCACCCTTTTCATCTGTACTCTAATCCTATCTAACCCTAACCCTAACTATATAAAATTATTTAGTTTATTTTGGTTGTTTTGATTAAGATTACAGGGGTAACAATGTTGTATATGCGATGTATAAATTATCTCTTTTATATAAATGTTATATATTAAATATTAATAAAATTTACATATATAATTATATAATATTTATATATTATAAAATTTATAAAGAAAAAAACAAAATAACTATGACACTCTATTCAATGATTATCTGTACCAAACTTTTCCAAAAGGCCGACCTTTGAAAACTGCATATTTTTACATATAAAATAGTAAATTGATTCTACTGAATAGCAACTGGAACTCGAGGATATCTATTTGAAAACTAAAACACTGCAAGAAGAAGAGATCTGGTCGTCTCTGAATAAACTTGATAGATGGCTCTTCCGGTTTGTGACTTTAGTACTATTGAGCAAAGAAATAGCAAGCTTAGATACTAGAGTTTAGTTTTGAGATATGCTATTATGTACAGCATAACTCCTACAAGTTCTCTTCTATTTGGTACTTTTTTTATTCACCCTTCTCGTCCCTTTGGATTTTTTGAAATTTTCACCAAAAAGTAGGAATTCTAGTTTACCCCCTCCAAAAGATTGGTAGTGTTTACTCCTTCTGAATTGGAAATATAACCTGAATTGAAACTGGTATTATTACAAGTGAATTTGGTCACTATATACAAATAAACAATGAATAACATAGTTGGATCTAGAGTAGTGATGCTACTGAAATTGATTTTTGAAAAAGGCCTATTTTGTCTTTATTAGAGAAAATTAAAAATTTTTTATAAGAAAGAGCAAATAAATTTATATAGATATGTTTCTTATATTCAAAAAAAGTATCAAATAATTTCATTTTTTAAGTAAAATAGATCAAAAACAATTTCATCTTCAAATTTTAATTTCAGGTTTTAGAATCCAAAATGCTTTTGTCCTCATGTATAATCTGGAAGACATGTGAAAAATTTTTTATCATTTTTGTCATTTTTAGTTTTAATAGCTTTTTCTCATTTTTTGTTATATATATTACACTTTTATAGATTTAATCTATATAGTGTTATATAAATTTATCATCTCATGCAGATGTAGTAGCACCTTTATTTTCTATTTTACTTTGCTTTTTCTTTGTGTTTTGTTTTATTTTTTTCTATTTGTTTTATTGGTTGTTTTGGTTTTTCGTTTAGATTAGTTATTTTGTACTTTATTTAATCTTTTTTCTTTTTTATCTTCATTATAAGTAGCTCAGAGAGGAAGTTTTTTAAGAGAATGGATTATGAAGTAGGTAGCTAGATACCAGTTATATACTATTCGATATATTGGGAAAGGCTAATAGTTATTAGTACTTACAAAAATCAGTGCAGTAACCAAACTTGGGCATTCATTTGAAGCAACCAGATTAGTGTTGTTCATTACAGTTAGAATATACATTATGTAGCCTCTATATAATTTTTTTAATAAAGTTCAGACCAGTTATGACAGATTAAAAAAAAATAAATAAAATTTATAAAAAAATTTTATATAACTGTTATATATTAATAAATTATATATATATAATTATGTAATCTTATATATTATAAAAGAGTAGTCTTATCCTAGACCCGGGTTTACACTGTTGACCTATAAAAAATTACACAAAAACAGGCATAACTCTCGATCCAGTAATTAGAGAATTCGATGAAACAACCACCATTCGACTCAGCTCGATGAGACGGTTCGAATGAGCTATAGATCATCCCTGTACGACCATTGGTTACCAAGATCGGAACCAATAGATGATCAAGTATCAGATCTACAATTTGATTGGCTAGGCGATCTACTGCGCGCCAAAACGCATATATGGCATTTATAAAACATGTCATATTTATAGCATATATACTCTATATTTTATTTATAACACATATATCATTTATTTCATATATTACATTTATATCATTTATACTATATATTTTATTAGTA
>QKWP01001534.1:82252-92467 GCA_003550325.1 Gigaspora rosea
ATCTATTAGAAGTCAAAAATTATTCAGAGGAAAATCAACCAGCATGCAAAATGTGTACACCTGTTGAATATCCTAATCATAGATCAGAATCACGACGATTGGCATGTAATGAACCATTAGCAGAGATAATAAAAACAAATGATGGAACTTTATTACGAGCATTAAAGCTTTACCCAGTTGGAAGTATAAAGCAGCAACTTTATATGATGTATCAGCGGCCAGGATTTGAGGTGATGTTACGGCATTCTAGAAATAGAAATGTCCCAAATGGAATTTTCTCAGACATATACGAGGGTAATATCTGGAAATATTTCGTTATAAATCCTGGTGATCCTACGCCATTTTTTACAAATAATACACTTGATAGCCATATCGGCTTAGCTATGAATATTGACTAGTTTCAACTATTCGATTATACAATTCATAGCATTGGGTAATTTATGGAGTTTTATGTAATTTACCACCAAACAATATTTTAACATTAGGTATCATCCCTGGTCCAAATGAGCCTAGTAAACATCAAATAAATTATTATCTTGCCCCAATCGTTGACAAGTTAATTGAATTTTCTTCCGGTATAGAATTACCATCAACATTTGAATATAAAGAAGAACGCAAGATATACGCTGCACTTATTTTATCAGCTAATGATGTTCCTGCTGCAAGAAAAATATGCGGTCATGCACGTTATTTAGTAAAATGCTATCGCTGTCCAAAATGTGCAACATATGATTGTGAACCAAAAGAAATTGCTACGTGGTTTTGAAAGTATGGATGAATGGTTCAAACCAGTAGATATTTCACAATATTTTAGTGCAGCAAATCAATGGTTACTTTGTACAAATAAACAAGAACGTGATGAGCATGTTTCAGAAATGGGAGTAAGATGGTCAGAACTATATCGGCTAAATTATTTTGATCCAGTTAAATTTATGGTAGTTGATCCAATGCATTGCCTATTTTTAGGTATCGGCAAGTGGATAATAAAGCAGTGCTTATTAGATCATAATAAACTTAATAATAAACAACTTTCAATAATTGAACAACGTATGTCGAACGTTAAAATTCCATCAGATATAGGTCGTATTCCATCAAAAGTCGCACGTGGAGCAGAAGGATTTAGTCGATTTACTGCAGATCAGTGGAGAATATTTTATCAAGTGTATGCTATACCGTGCATGTGGGATTTGCTATCACATGGAGATAAAGAAATTATTTTTAATTTTGTCTGTGCATGCAATTCATTAGTAAGCCGAATAGTCAGGCAAAGTGACATAGACGAAGCACATAATCAGCTAATAAACATGGCAAAGTTAATTCAACAAAATTATGGCCCACATCTGATAACATCCAATATTCACTTGTCGCTTCACATTAAACAATGTTGCCTAGATTATGGTCCGCCATATGCATATTGGTGCTATTCTTTCGAAAGGATGAATGGTTTGTTAGGATCTTATCCAACTAGTAATCGATCCATTGAACCTGAACTTATGCGCATTTTAATGAAAAATGCGCAAGTAGAATATAGAATAAATTCGGTCAATAATGACGAAACTGAATTACTATTTGACAAAATTCTTCCACTTTTAGATAAAAAAGTGCGTGGAAGTTTGAAGATGACAGAAAATTTTGAAAGTGAGGATTTAATAGCATATCTGGATATGGCAGATAAAATAACTATTGGTAGTGATATCATGGGAACAGAAAGATATCCTGGAGAAATGCTTAGACCAAGAAACGAGAATGTAAATCTTCCCGATAATATTTATCAAATTTTAGGAGAATATTATTCTACACTATATAATTTCGATCCAGATGATATGATGGCACCATCAATCGATCGAGTAATTACACAATTTGGAAGATTAAAAATAGGAGCAGAAATATATGGATCGAAGAATGCCGTTAGATATAGAAGTCGATCATATATTAGAGCAAAGTTCCTTGCTTATCGTGACAATTCTCAAGATATATATCCTGGACAAATACAATACTTTTTTCAACATAAATTTAATAATGAAATGCACCATCTAGCTTATGTCCGATGGTATATGCCACATTCCTCAAAACGATTTTTCTTATCATTACAGTCGAATAATGATACACGTTGTGATATAGAAATTTGGCGAGAAAAATTTTATGAAGAAGCAAGAGATTGTATACTTCCCATACAGAGGATATTAGGACGATTTATCCCTTCTTCGTATAGATTTCAATCTGGTAATAATGTACAAAAAATATTAGTAGTAATTCCTACAAATAAACGATTTAATATATAATTAGACCGATAGTTTATTGATTAATATATAATTAATAAATATATAACATATTATTAATAAATATTTGTATAAATCATATATTATCAAAATAATTTATTATGAGTAAATAACCGAATTACGTCCTATTTTTATAAACTGGTCGATTACTAAAATCAGTAAAATATCTTCTATTAATATATATAATCAGAAATATATCAGAAAACGAAAATAGAAAAATAAATCAATCAACCAAATATCGGCTTAAATTTAGTTTAAAAAAATAAATTAATAGAATCGGTAATATATCATTAAGAAGTATATAATATCACTAATTTATCGTTATATATCAACGTAAAATAATAAAATATCGGCATAAATTTTGATTATAATTAGCAGTTTAACTACTCAGTATTATATTTTCTTATAATGTAGTTGTTCATTAGAATATCAGTTTATATCGTAAGCTGATATTTAGTTGTTATATCAACCTTAATAATATTGGGCCTTTTTTTGGTTTATATTTTAAAAAATTAATATGTCAACAAGATATCGGATGGCAGATATTTATATGGTTATATTAATTAGCCGAATATCTTTTACCCGATTTTATAATGTTTGGTTTGTTACATATTGCCTATAATCTTCTCAATATCGGCCTATCATATTAAAAAATTTCGACCAGTGTATAATAAATATACTTTTACCCAATAGGCTTTATTTTATCTATCACCTAGTAGCAAGTCTTCAAAGCTAGATAAATTGGGCCAGGCTGGGCTTAGGCCCAGTTTATCTGAATTAGAAAATATGCTACTAGCAGTAGGCATGTGAAAGATACAAATAAAGCCTATTTTTTTATTTTTCTTTTTCAAGCTTCTCGAAAAAGGAGTACTAGTAAAAAAAAACAGATATATAGAAAAAAACAGAAAGTAAATGAGGGATAACCTAAACTACATAGACGAATACCAAAATAAACAAAATAAAAAGAATGAAAAAAAAGAATGAAAAAAAGCAAAAATTAGACTGTAAGACAGCACCAATTTTGCCTGGTTTCAAGTATAAAAATTATATAATACTATGCCAGTAAAAATACTAAGTATTATATTTATAGCAAAAAACATAAGAAAAAAAGCTTATGAAATGAAAAGGAAAAAAAAGAAAAACTACGGCTAAAAGAATATTCTAGAAGGAAATTTCAATTCGTGTTTATCTCCAAATTATCCATGTTCTGAATTCTACTCGCGACTTGATCCAATTCAGAAGCCGCATTCCCAAAATGGAAGTGTAAACAATAACAATCTTTTGGAGGGGTAAACCAAAACGCCCACTTTTGTCAAAATTTCGAAAGGCCAAAGGGGCACCAAAGGAAGGTACCAAAACTGGAAGGACTTGAAAGAGTTACGCCATACATAATAATATATCTAATCAAGTATTTATTTTTGTTTTTACATCCATAAAACTTGACAAAGCTCCAGGTTATTATGCCTATTACTTCTTCACTTGGTAGTACTAGAGACTTATGCTTGAAGGCCTCTCCCATAAGGGTTCAAATCTTTTTCAACTCTATTTCAGCTACAACCAAGCATATGATAATTAGCCTTGAGTCCCAGCTGCTACTAGTAAAGTTTTGTTTTATGTTGAATAAGTTTACTGTATGGTTTTCGTAAGTTAGCATTTTTGAAAATTTTAGTATAAAGGATCGTCAGAAAGAGTTTGTGACAAATAAAGCCTATTTGAAAAAGTGTATTTATCATACTAATTATATATACTAATTTTAGCTTAAGTACCAATGGTATAATATTGTTTTTATAGGTTTCAAAATTCAAAAATAAACCAGGTTTTTTTTTGCCATATCTACTATTAAATAAGGTTTATATAATTTAGCATATATGCATTGTAATGCACCCACCTTATAAACCAATTAGATCATAAAATCAGGTGTAATATGAAATCAATACAAAATAGTGATATTTTAAAAAAATTGCTTATAGCTCATAATTTTGCTTATAAAGTTACTCTTCACACTCTAACAAAAAATTCCTTGTAAAATTTTACTATAAAACCCCTCTTCTCACTATGTATCACTCTCAACTCACCCTAACCCTAACTAACAAAAAGAACAAGTTGTTTTAATTTTATATTACACAGATCTTATAGGGTGTGTCACTATGCACTCGCACTAAATTATTTTTTTTACCCTTTGAGCAATCCTGCTTTTATTAACTAGAAAGACTGTTCACATAATTTTAGTTTACAATAGCTGCTACCAAAATCTCTCCTTTTTCTAATAAAAACTTACTTGCGCTACTTAATGTCCGCTAAGTACAATCTGCTGCAATAACAATTTTCTCCTACAGGAGAATGCAACTCTCTGCATGTGCTCTCCCGTGATCACTGATTGGCTGTTATTAGCCTTTTCAAGATTGCTGATTTCCTTAAATCCTCCTCAACTAGCTTCAATGGTGGAGTAATTTCAATCCAAAGACAAAAAGAAAAAAGATACAAGCAAGAAAATTAAAAGAGGGTAAAAAAAAGGGGTGAAACTACAAAACCTAAGTGAAGTACAAAAAATAACAAAAAAAAGAAGAAAGATGAGAAAGACAAAAAAAAAAAACTAATCTATAACCAACATATATAAAAATGTATGAACATAAAAATTATATAATACTGTATAGATATCTACCAAAGTATTATATGTAAACTATAAAGCAGAGAAATATACACTAAAAAAAACTATGACTAAATTACAAAAAAAAGAGAAATTTCTACGATATTCTAGAAAAATCTCTAACATGTCATTCATTGTTTACATTGCAGCAAAATATGCACTCGTGATGTTGACTCCAATTAGGTAGGCACAATCCTGATTTGGAAGGTGTAAATATTGCCAATCTTCTGGAGGAGGTAAGCTGGATTTCCCACTTTTTGGCGAAATTTCGAAAAGACCAAGAGGAAGTACTTAGTTTTCAGCTCTACTACTTCTTCTATAGTACTAGAGTCTTCTACCGGGAAGTCAAACCCAAAAGGAGAACTATTTTTCAGCTCTATTTCAGTTATCTCAATATTCGATCTGGAACTCTGGTTCCCAGTTGCTCCAAGGTAAAGTTTTGTTGTATATAAGTATAATAATTGTATAGTTGTCATAGGTCAGCAGTTATGAAAACGTTGGTATGAGGGATCATTAGAAAGAGTTTTTTAAAAGTTATTCAACTCGCACTAAATTATAAAATTCATTAAATAATTATTTTTATAATTATATTTATGTATAAATTATAACTATATTAGTTTACATTGGGTTAATAGGTCCATGTATAATTTTTAAATATAATTTACATAAATTTCTACATAGCATTATATAAAAACAACTTTGTGATAAAAAATATAGTGCACTACCAATATAAATATAAAGCTGAAGTAACAAGCCAATATATTAGATATTACTATATTATCAAAGATATAGTTATTACAACAGATGGAACTTCTGAAGGATAGGATGAATTTCATCTAATAACTTAATAGTTTTAGGAAGTTATTTTTACATAAAGCTATGAAAAAATTTCACATATATATCTATAAACCCAATATAGACTTAAT
This sequence comes from Gigaspora rosea, assembly GCA_003550325.1. NCBI lineage: Eukaryota > Fungi > Glomeromycota > Glomeromycetes > Diversisporales > Gigasporaceae > Gigaspora > Gigaspora rosea. The sequence goes on from QKWP01001534.1 coordinate 88,105, forward strand.
AGCATAATTTTATACATAAATAAAATTATAAATAAAATTTATTTGTAATGAAAATTTAAAATATAAAAATGTGTTAGATAGTCAAATAAGTAAAATTTTAGAATAAAAATAAATGTTATAATTAATTAAAATTAGGGTAAAATTATGATAAATTAGAAATGCAACAAGGGTTATCTAGTAAAAATTTTGAAATATTGACTATTTCTTTCCTAAAATTTATATAAATATTTATTTAAAATTTATATAAAAATTTATTTAAATTTTATAATATATAAAAGTTAAATAATTATATATATATAATTTATGAATATGGCATTTAAATAAAATTTTTATCTAAACTTTATGATATATAAAAGTTATATAATTATAATATGTAAAAATTATTAATATATAAAATTTATGTAACAAATTTATTTAGATATTTAAAGCATATAAAATTTACTTACTTATAATACATAAAATTCATAAATATATGTTGTACCCCAAATCTAAATTTGTCACAATTGTCAATTGGGACGGCCCAGATGTCAATTTTACAGCCAAAATAAAAATTGCTTAAACTGATCTCTAAGTTTACTTTAATTTTACCCTAATCTTAAATTTAATTTGGGCGGATTGTCATTTGGGAAGATTGACATCTGGGGCACAACATATATAACATTTACATAAGTTCTTTTTGTAAAATTATTTTTATATAAGTTTAAATAAATTTTACATAAATTCTATATTAAAATAATATATAACAATTACCATATATAATTTTTATAAAGTATTCTATATAATATTTATGTAAATTGTAGATATATGCAGATTTTATAAAGAATGTACTTGCTGATGAGTAACCTTTATATTAGTCAATAAAACCAATCCAAAAGTTTCCAATGTAGACAGTAAATGAATACAAAATACGAACGTGATCAATTTAAAAGTAAAGAAATTCCAAAATTGATCGAAACATAAGTTTATTGCAATATAATAAGATGTAAATTATATCTCTGGAGGTAAAATAAATATATAGTGAAGCTCCTAGCTAGCAATATGAAGTAGTGATGCACCTGATAGCACGCCATGCACTAGAAACTTTGTTATTTCACCAGTTATGCACCATTAGAATTCTAACTGTATCATTTACTCTAATTTGGGAACAGGCAATAAATATGAATTAACATACTATACTACTGTAATAAAGAATAAAAACATAAAGATACACAAATTTCATCAAAAACCAATTACATAAGGTAAAAGGGGGTATTATGGCCAGGGGGTATTGTGGCCAATCGCTATATCTCGTGATCTGTTAATCAGAATTGGATGAATTTTATACCATTCGATTCATCGCAGTGAGACGAATCAAATGGTATAAAATTTATCTGATTCCGACCACTGCATCATAAGATATTGTCACTTAAGCAAATCATGAAATTTCTTATTTAATGCTTTCAATATTAGATAAACGTAGTGTGATAAAAACAGGTTTCTGCACTAAGTTAATCAACTTTGCACGTTAGAAAAAGTTATCTAAACGATGAACTTTATATAATATTGTACTTCAAATAACTTATGATTAAATACATTTAAAAAAAACAAATGCATTATCATAGTAACACATTCTTATACCTGCAGCGAAGCTACAATTCTTCTATCAAAAATCTTGCCCTCAAAAATTTTGACCACAAGTGTATACGGGCGCAAATACAGTAAATTAGTGTTGATAGACAATGAAAAATAAAATTAAATTATAAAATACCTACCGCTATATAAAAATTTTGATCAGCCGTGCGCGAACAAATTTGACGCAATAACAACAAGTAAAAAAACAAGATCGAGTTATTTAAAGCTAAATTATTTAACCTTAACATTGATCTTTCTTTTTTTGAAACTTGCATCACAATACTATTACTGTTAACAAAAAAAAATTATCACGTTATAATCATGTTTTATTACAAGTTACATTATCACGTTTTTATTACAAGTTACATCGTTGCAAGTTTAAGGTTCCAAAAGCCTAATCAAATATTATTTGCCATTTATTTTATATTACTTAACATGCAAATTTGTGTATTCGCATTATTTTATTTCTTTAGTAGATTACATAAAATGCTAACAGTTACTGATAATAATGGTCGAAATCAAAAAATTCTCGCAGCACTTAATGAATACAAAAATTATCCACCTAATCATAAACGTCCCAGTGTAAGCAGTGTAGCAGAAAGCTATGATATTCCTAGAACCACTTTTCGCCGCGCAATAAAAAATAATAGTCTTCCTAATCGTTCTGGCCCACCTACCATACTTACTGAACACGAAGAAAACCAACTCGTTAGTTATTGTATTAATATGCAAAAACTTGGGTTTGGTTTAACCCGGTCTGGTGTTAATCACTGTGTAATGGAAATAATGAAAAAAAACAAAAGACCACATCCTTTTGGTGATAGTGGGCCGGGTCGGGATTGGTGGACCCATTTTATGAAAGCTTATCCCGAGCTTTCATTTTGTGTTCCCCAAGAGTTGTCCGAAGCTCGGGCACAAAGAGCAAATGCATTTATCGTTAATAATCATTTTGAAAAGCTTAAACAAATAATTGATGAAAATTTACTTACTCTCATGCAAATTTGGAACATGGACAAAACTGGGTTTGTTCTTGTGCCCAAGTTGGAAAAGGTCATCGCGAAAAAAGGTGCATGGCAAGTTCACAAAGTTTCTTATGGAAATTCACACGAACATATTTCCATTGCCCCCACGATTTCGGCCGCTGGGTCGTACATTCCACCTTTAATTATCTATAAAGGCGTTCGTGTAATTCCTGGCTTGTTAGATAGTGCACCCCCAGGAACTGTAATGGGGTTTACAAGTACTGGGTATATGCGCGAAGACCTTTTCCAAATGTATTTTACCCATTTTAAAAACTCAATCCCGCCTACCTGTCCAGTTTTACTAATGCTCGATGGTCACAAAAGCCACATTAGTTATTCATGCGTTGATTTCTGTCGCAAAAATGGAATTCTTCTTTATGCCCTTCCTCCCCATACGATGCATATTTTACAGCCTTCCAAAATCCCCTTTGCCAAATTAAAAAATGAATATGCAAAGGAATGCGATAAATATAAAAATAATGATGGCAAGGTAGTAACCAAACATACCTTTGCGAGCATTTTTGGCCCAGCTTTCCTTAAAACCTATACGCCAACAGCAATTTGTAACGCCTACAAAGGTACGGGAATATGGCCGTTCAATCCCGAGGCTATTATTCCAGACCGTTTGGACCCTTCGTTAGCAACAGAGCGATTCGATATTGCATCTTCAGATAGTCAGCCACTTTCATTACCTTCAAATAGTCAACCTTCTATACAGCTACTTTCACAATCGTCTACTTATTTACATCTTACTCGTTCAAACGTTGCCCTATTAGAAAAAGAAAATGAGATTCTTTTAAATGAGAATGACTTACTTAAAAATGAAAACGAAATTTTAAAGATTCAATTTGCAGCAATGAAAGAAGAGTTAGAAACTTATAAGAATCCAGGAACATGCTCTCTTCGTTATGCTCTCAAGTACCCGATTTCTCAGGCTTTGCTTGCTGAAACCCAAAAAGTTCCTTCAAATCTACAGGAATCCGAGTCACCTCCTCTTAAAAAAAGAAAAACCCTGCCATTTTCACGACTTCTTACTTCCGAAGATAGTTGGCAACAACTAAAAGAGGCGAACGAAGAGGCAGATCGAAAAATCGCAGAAGCTAATCATAAGAAGGAATTGGCGATTCAAAAGAGAGAAGAACGGGCGCAAAAGAAAAAGAGAAAGAAGAACAACGCAAGAAAAAGAAAGCAACATAACTGTAAAAAATAAGAGGTAGTAGAATTGTATTTCACAGGTTAGACTACCTTCACTAGTAGAATTTTACAGTTTTATACTGAGATCTTATTTTTTGTTAAATAAAAAAATAACAAAGTATTTTGAGAATTCTACAAGGGTACGTAAGTGGTTTGAACCCGTGAAACATTATAAAAAAAAAAAAATTTTTTTTTTTTGAAATTGGCCACAATACCCCCTACCCCCTGAAAATCCGGTTTTTTATGTCTTTTTTTGTGTACTAACCATTTTGTCTAAAAACGTATATGGTATGAAAATCTTTTTTGCGGTATTTTATTCTTTATTGGGTATAGTTTAAATTATAATTTAATATAAAAAAATTCATACGTTTATTAAAGAGTTTTATTAGTAGAAACTCTAACCTGGCCATAATACCCCCTTTTACCTTATGTACTACAATTTTGTAAGGATTTTTTATTAAGACACCCAGAGCGTCTTATCAGAAAATGAAATATCGCTTTTATCTTTTTTTTTCAAAAAAAAAAAAAAAAAAAAA
>QKWP01001534.1:95619-127221 GCA_003550325.1 Gigaspora rosea
GAGTTTATCTTTAAATGCACCGTAAGTCTCAATTTTTAAAAATTTGAATTGTAGGACTTCAGATAACGGATATTGTGGATTGTCAAAATTAGCAATACCGTAGCCTTGGTGGAGATTCATGATTTTGGGAGTTACAACCTAACGGTAAAGGTTAAATTTACTGTAAATTTTAGATTTATTGGAAATTTAAATGTGTTTTAAATTTTAATTATTAATCTTCAATTAGATGAATTACCTTGGCACATAAATACAACTTTTGCTCCTCTGCTTCTTCTATTTTTTGCTTATCAAGGCGTCTTTCTATTAAAATAAATAGATAAATTCATCATGAAATTTCAAATCACAATTTACTATAAGAATACTCACGCAAATGTTCTGGTATATCCTCAGGCAGCATTGGAGATAATACATCGTCGATATCAGATTCACGAATATATACCAATACATATGCACTTGAGAATTTGCCATGACCACCATAACTACTTTCAAACATCTCTTTATCTGTTACAGGTATAACTCTATCATCATTAAATTTTAACCTGATATTATTATGCTAATGTTAATCATTTGACTATTACATTATTATAATACGATCTAAAAATTATTAAATCAAGAAATTAAACCATTTATCGTTCTTTCTTGGCCTTATTAAAGCATAATAATAACCGTTATCAAAGCAACCACTATGAACAAGTACTCTGAAAATTATAAAAGGGTATGAACATAATCTGTTATGAAAATAATGTACAATGACATAAAAATGTCATACTGTCACAAACCCATAAAGTAAATATTTGTGCGGTTTTGATTTATCTGCTTCTTGTGGTAAATATTTTTCCAAATCAATTTCCATAGGAAACTCAAGACGATCGTGTATCTAAACAATTTTTCATAATAAAGGTTATAGGTTTTAGATTATAATTAGGGATGAAAGAATAATAAATTTATGCTGGAAAAGTTGGATGTCTAGTTTTTTTTTTTTATAAATATATGGCTAGAAGCATAATTGCGATTTGAAGCATTTTTACTTATTAAATCTTTCTAAATGCGATTATGATTTCGGAAAACCAAAAGGAAAGCCAAAACTAGTCTCAGGTAGATAGCTGGAAGCTAGTAAATTTCAATCCCATTTTCAACATTGCAGTACACTCTATCCTTGTTATAATTGACCTGTCGGGCTGGGAAGCTATAATGGATATCCGTTATTGCATTATATATTATAATAATGATAATTTTACTCCGTTATAATGAGGGATCCGCTTTAACGAGGTCCACTATAACGAGGGTAGAGTGTAATTAAATTATATAATATTGATATATGCATGCACTGTATATACCTTATTACTGGTGGCATTTTGTGCATTGTATTCAAACCGTTTTAATTGCAACTGTAACACGGATGGGAAACTTTCAAAAATTACTCCTTTTATCGCATCCTATAAATTATAAAGTTTATAAAATTCTCAATAAATATTGACCAATTACCCATTTTTTTTAATAGTAAACAAAAATTTCACATACTTGCAGACCATAGTTTTCGGTATGGTACTTATTATCTCCTTTTAATTTTTCCTCTTTTATATAATTTTTCAAAGAATCATCCAAAGTCTTGCACCCCTTTACGTTAAGTTGAATATCTATAAAAATATAATTAAATTTACTTTAAATAGGTTTAAAAATAGAAAGTTATTCATAAATAATATATTCATTGCTACCATAATAATCTTCAACACGTGAAGACTCATAATTTACTTTAATACATTTAACGTAACTCTTTATTTTTCCTGCAAAGAGCTTGGAAATAACATTTGTATTCTATAATTTATTGTAAATTAATAGTCAATAACAAATTTTTGTTATATCTGCTTTTTGTTTTTTTAAGGACATTTGTTTTTTCAACTGCAAGTTCAGATATAGCAACCGATGAAAGTGTCAAAATAATGTAAATTTTCTGATTTTTAGGTTACATCTGAAATTGGTTTAATTAAATACTAGACTAGAATGAATTCTCGTGAGAGATTATTTCGCAAGATAAATCGGTGATTCAGTATAATTCTTATATAATTTATCGCTGAGAACCATAATATGCTAAAATATGCTATTTTAATCTCATGGAGATTAAGAAGCGCTCAATTCAGTAAATAACTAACTCACCTTCATTTTATTTTCTAAATTGTTCCGTAGCACATTGTTAAATTCATGAGCATCATGCTGCATAAAAGAGTTTAATGAGTCCCATCCAAAAGATTTCATTAATTCTTTTGTTCCAACTGGGGAATCTGACATTTGCATTTGATAAAAAATATTTTGCATGGCCAATGAAACACTTTTATCTCGTACGTCATTCTCTGTAGGGATTTGATACACTGCCTATAATCAAAAAATGAATGCTATAAGGCTTAAAATGTAGTTTAAAATTTGATAAATGCTGCTGACCTTACGAAAATAGGTTAGGCAGTATAATGTTTGCAAAGTAGCATTTAGATAACCAGTTGTTCCCTCATTCTTTAGAGTAATAAAACTGGTTGCTTTTTTTGAATCATAACTATAAGAAGAGGTTTGCAGGTTAAAGATCAAATTTAAGCTTAAAATATAATTGAAAAAAGACAAAATACTTTTTGAAATTATGCCAGAGAAAGCCAGTTGGATCCTTAATAATTCGAACAAAGGCAGTAATATTACAAGAATCGTTTTCAATTAAAGAACGAGTTTGATTATCTAATGGAACAAACAAATTACGATGTTCGCAAAATCGTGGATATCCCCAATTTAATGATTCAGCTGTAAAACGATTATATCCACCTATAAACAAAAATAATATTAGCGGCAAGGATAATGGATAGTATAGTTCACATACTTACTATTATAAACAAATTTCTTTGGGTCTTCTGGATTCCATAAGGCAAAAGCAAACTGTACACACGAATGCCAACCATTAGGCGCTATATTTCGATCAACAGACTCCAAAAAAATTGAAACAACATCGTTATCGATATTTCCAAGAGGATAAAGTAAAATGCGCCTGAATTTTAAGATCTCAATTTAGAAAGTATGATTATATGATATATAGTTGAAATGTAAATAAACCTACCAACTCCAACCTCCAGCAACAAATTCGGGGCTGGTCACTCTCCCTTCTAAATAACTCCAACCGGTGATATTCCATGTGTAAAATTGGAAATCTTCAACCTCATAACCTAGATGTGGCATATTGCTATTTGCAAAGTTTTTATCTGCAGTATAAATATTATGAATATAAATTTAGTAATACGGAATCTTATCAAAATTTTGGTTAGTTATAAATGTTCAATGACATAGATTTAAAGAACATACAATCTGTAACAACTAATCTAGACATTTTCTATATAATTTATGATTTAAAAAAATATATATATAATTATTAGAAAAAAACAGCTATGAACTTTAAGATATATGTTAAAATTTATTAAGTTTTTTCTTATGATACTTACCAAAGCCTAAACTGGTAATGTGTTGTATTTATACTAATTTAGTCAAATCGGAGTACGTACTCCAATTAGTGAATTCTCGGATGCTAAATTTGTAACGCGGTCGTGATACGACGTACGTACAGTACATATGCTTGATATATCGCAGCGAAAAAAAATTATATTAGAGTTTTCGTTTTTTACTAAAAAAGCAGTCTATTTTGGCATAGAGACCTACGAAAGAATATTGATGCGTATGCATGATCTAATACTGTGGGGTCTTGGCATGAGGGCCTTCGGCATGCCATTATTGAACCTAAAGGCATGTAATTAATTATATTAATATTGATACTAATATATATGACAATAATTATATTTAAATAATTCCCATTAAATCTAATTATTAAAATACTATATATACGGTCCATTACAACTTGATATTTTTTTAAACAAAATTTTTTATCAATTAAATTAACATAAATACAGTCAGACCAAACCTTTGATAACATGCATTTAGAGAACAATATGAAAAATTTCTTTTATGGAGGTTAGAAATATATTTGAGCCGACATTTAGGGGAGGTTTGTCTGCAAATATACAAGGAACGGTGTTTTATGTACGTTTGCGATCTCTTGCATTTGTGTGATCGTATATCTTTCCTTTTCTATTTTACGGAGCTCACTTTATGTTTTTCCTTTTTGGGGGGGATGGCTAAAGCGGAGCAGAATCACGTGACAAATTTTTATTGGCCAGGTGAAACAATGACCGTGATTGGCCAGATCTTGTTGATTTTTCAGCCAAATAATTTACCGTTTGCTCAGCCAAAAATTACGTATTGTTTTATTGTTTATTTGACTTTCGAACGGCCATGGCCTTACTTTGCCTTAAATACTTTACCTTAATCACTTTCACGGTCTTATTTGACCTAATTTTGCAGGCGAAGCTTTTTTTTCTTTTTTTCTTAACTTTTCAACGTCTGCAATCTTTGAAATAGCTAGTTTTTTTTTTTGACCGATATTTGGAGACACTATTTTTTTTTTTTTTGGTATTTTATTGTACAGTACCTTTTTAATTTTTTAAATATGAACTTGACTTGTACTATACCTGCTGCTGCGACTGTACCTGCTGCTGCGACTGTACCTGCTGCTGCGACTTTACCTGCTTCTGCGTCAATAATAGATCTAACAAAACTTGCTTCAGACGAAAGACGGGCCTTCTTTTTGACGTTAATATGCCTCTGGAGATTCCGATAGATGATTTCAATGATACCTGGTGGCCCTTGGTTTCTAATATATGGACTCAATGGAATTCATATAAAAGCGCAAATGGGGATATCTCAAAAGTTTTCGCCTGCCGATTTACAAAGCACCGAGATTCAAGTGGCCGTCAAAAAGAAAATATTCCGAATAAAAAATGCAGAATGACGAAATCACGACCGTCAGGACTGTGTGAGGCGAAAATAAAGGTTTCCTGGCTGGTTTCATCAAACATGGTGAAGGTTGAATGCTATAAAAACTCACAGAATCATTCACATTCTTTGGAGGAAGGTGATAGAATAAAACGCTCTAAAGCAATAAGAACACTTGTAGAACAGGAAGCTGTTAAAAACTATTCGCCCCCACCGATAACTGCTGCTGTTAAAAAGCATGCGACGATTAAGCTAGGTGTTGGATCTGGTGTGCGTGAATTAGAACGGGAGGAAGTGGCAAATATTAAGTACAAGGTTTGTGGGCCTGCTGAAGCGCACCTTGTTGGTGATCCTAATATAAAAATAGACATTTCAAGTTCTGTATCCTACTTAAGAGAGCAGGGATATCAGGTTGAGAACTATCATGTTCCTGAACGAAACACCAAAGGTATTGTATTTGCGCATCCCACGCAGTTAAAAAAACTTCAGCGTCATGGATGGTTGACGCTTATCGATTCCACTCATAAGACTAATAGATACGACTGGCGCCTTTTTACACTATACATTCGTGATACTTACGGCTGTTGGGATGTAGGTGCACACTTTTTTGTTAGTACTGAAGATAGTGATACTGTTGGGAAAGCATTATGTCTAATTCGTGATAGGCTTTGTCGCTGGTCTCCTTGATATATACTTTCTGATCAAAGTAGTATTGAGGCAAAAGCTGTTAAAAAAGCATTTCCTGGTATAAGTGCTGGTGAACAAGAATGCGAAGTAATCCTCTGAGTCGTCCATGTAATGAGGGTTTGGTTAACAAAAATTTATGAAAAAGAACCTAGAGATATTATGGCTGCGGCAATGCACAAAAGAACGAAAATCGGTTGCGAAAAACTTGTCCAAGAAGCCATTAAATGTAGCACCGTTCCTGCTATCCAAAAGTATATTGAAAGGAATTACCAAAAAAATACTCAGCAGTGGGGTTTGTGGGCGCGCCAACATTCTCCCCTGCTTCTACAAGTTACCTCTACAAACCCGTTGGAGTCTTACCACAGTGAGTTGAAAAGGACGACATCTTCATTTTATGGTTTAATAGGTATGGTACGTGATGATTAAAAAAATGGGCAAAATTTCTCAAGACGCAGTAATTGAATTCGGATGATTTTGCAAAAATCATCCGAATTCAATCACTGCGTCTTGAGAAATTTTGCCCACGATTTTGAAATACTATTAAAAATTTCGATTTTATTTTAGCCGCAATGCACCATACTGTTGCTCTGGATAATAAAAAGCGATCCGATTCTGAAGCCGCTGCTTTCGACTTTCGTATTAAGAAGGTATCCGCATATGGCATAGCGAATGATGTTATTGAGGAAATTCACAAGTTTCCTTTCCCTTTTCAACAATTATTAGTAAAAGAAGCCTGCTCCGTAATGAGTAGACTTGAAAAGGGAAAAAGCGCTCCGGGTTTAACTTCGCTTGATTGCCACTGTCTATTTCGCAATCAGTACTTGTTACCTTGTAAACATATTTTCCATGAACATACATATGGCGCCACAAAATTACTGACCACCAATGTATGTAGAATATTTCAAGAGACATTTGAGGAGAGTGGGTATGAAGTTTACGAACGTCATGAATTGGTGATTGAAGAGATTGCAAAAACTGAACAACAAAAAAAAAAAGAAAGTTTGAAACTTGCCGTGAACGAATTAAATGAGAGGGTACAAGACAAATATTGGTGTACAGTGTCGAGTGGAAATATTGAGAGGACGGAGACTTTTGTTTCAATGTTAGGAGCCTCCATAGATTCTTTTTTCTTACAATTTGACCATTTAAGTATAAATAATTGAAAGATTGTTAGCTGGGTGGGTGGGTGGGCGAAGCGGTCCTATGGGCCAAAAAAAAAAAAATGTTAGTACCAGCTGGGTGGGTAGACGGGCGAAACAGCCCTATGAGCTAGAATGAAAATGAATATGGGTGGGCGAAGCGGTCCCGTGGGCCAAGGTAATAAATAGAAGGATCTATATCGAACAAATAAAAAATGAATAAAGCACTTTAAGCCAAAAGGGTGAATAAAGAAATAATATAATTAATGTTTACCTGCATGTAATTTTCCGTCGTTCATATGTTAATTTTTGTAAATAATAAATAATTTAATAAAATACATGGTGATTGCTGAGATGCCTTCGGCATAGCATTAATTTAGTTGGATGTTTAAAACTTTGAACGAAGATATCTCAGCAACCACCTAATAGAATTCGATAAAAATTTTCTCACGTTAATTCTAATAATTAGTAAATTGAAATAAAAATAATTCCATTGAATTCTATTAGGTTATTGCTGAGATATCTTCGTTCTAGTTTCAAAAAATTTGGCGCAGCATTGATTTTGAAACTTTGAACGAAGATATCTCCGCAACCACCTAGTAGAATTCAAAGAAATTTTTTTTATTTCGATTCTAAGTATTCGTAGAATCGAAATAAAAAAATTTTCATCAAATTCTACTAGGTAGTTGCAGAGATATCTTTGTTCAAAGTTTCAAATAGTTTCAGCGCAGCTTCAATTTAGTTAGGCGTTCAAAACTTTGAACGAAGATATCTCTGCAACCACCTAGTTGAATTTGATGAAAATTTTTTTATTTCGATTCTAAGTATTCTTAGAATCGAAATAAAAAAATTTTCATCAAATTCTACTAGGTGGTTGCAGAGATATCTTCGCTCAAAGGTTAAAAAAATTTTCAAAATAGACATTTTTTTTGACCAATCATTGCCTTTCGATTTTGACCAATCATCACGGGTGTCACGTGATTCTGCTCCGTTTTAGACGACCCCCTTTTTGGGTAATTGAGCATCTATCTAAATTAGTATCACTGGAATAGCAAGTAACAAAATTTTTCAGCAACTTGCGATTTTAATACAAATTAAGCTTGTTTTTTACTGGATTAGTGAGTAAGTTCTGCAAAAGAGTTTTTTATGATAATTCTAATGCAAACTACACAATCACATATAATAATAACGGAATAGTGTGTAATTTTATAGCTTCACTGTAACTTATACGTAATGACAATCACAATAATTACCAATTTACTATATATAATATTTTCGCTAGATTCTATAACTGAATTCATTATAGTAACTCATGATTAAAATTATGTTGATTCCAAGGAAACTAATTCAACTTTAATCACATCATGTGTCACCAGAATAATGAGTAAATTTTGTAATAGATCTTTTATATAAAAATCATGATATTTCCAATGCTAACTCAATCATTGTATATATTGAATCAGTGAGGATGTTCTGTAATAGAATTCTTTCAGCATATCATCATGATAATTCTAATGCATCCAACTCGACCTTACCCGCATATTGTGACCACTAGAATAAAAGTAAACGAATTTTTTTTTTATTTTTTAGTAATCTAAATAGTAGAAATCAATAATTCTGTAACAGTTACAGTATATCATAGTAGAAATTATGATACTATGATTACCAGAATAGCTAGTTCCATAAAGACTTTTTACAGTGGCTTAAAAGTAGAATCACAATTACCCAATGCTAACTCAACCTTAACACTGTATATACCACATTAACAGTAAGTTCTGCAACAGAATTCTATACGATAGTTTCAAGCAATCAACTCCACCTTAACCACGTATTGTGATAACTGGAATAGCAATTAGGTTCTGTAACAGAAATTTTCACGTAAAAATCCAATACTAACTCAACTTAAACCGCTGCGTACACTGTACTAGTGAGTTTATTTTGAATCATAATAGAAATAATAATAATTATTAACCAATACTGTGGTCACCGAATGGCGAGTAAGTTCTATAATAAAATTTTTTACATCAAATTATGCCATAAATTATGATAATCTAATATTAGCTCAACTTTAACCACTGTGTATAAGGCATCAAAAATTCTGTAACAGAGTAAATCATGATAGAATCACGATAATTTAATGTAACTTGTTCATTCAATGTAACTTGATCAAATTTAACTAAATATTGTGTATCCTGTATAGATGTTAAATTCTGTAAAAGAAATTTAAACTGTAATATGATTCAAAAAAAAAGCTAAATAAGACGGGTGACGACTAGTGCTTTATTATTCTCAAAAATTTTTTTAATGCTTTTCAATATAGAAAAATTAAATTTGTTTATAACAACATTGAGAATGTTTAATTTCACGCTGTTTACCACTATATTAGTGCATATACAGTATATAAAATAAATTAAGAACTATTGCGTTAAGGCAAATATTTAATGACTTATTTTAATTACTTAGACTTGAAACAATATGTAAATATAATTTATTATTTCATCATAAATTTGCAGGAAAATGCTATAAAAAAAGAAGCTTTTGCAGCAAAAAATGTATGCTATTCCTCTACATATACTGCTTTTCGATCATCACCCACCATTCCTACTTGTTCTGTTTTACGCACATAGTCAAGACCTAGATATTTATCAGATGTCCAATTATGATCCGATAGAATGGCATCTATTTTTATTTTTAAAAATTATTTAAAAAATTATTGATTCTAAACATTTTAAATAAGAAAAAAAATTTTGATATGAATGCACATACTACTATAAAATATGTATTTAGATTCAATACATGGTTTCTCTTGCACAATAGCAATTTTTACTTCTGAAAAATCTTCTTCATTCATTCCTAAACGTGCCTGTAGACGCAACTTGGTCGCTGAAAAAATTTCTCCCTGTTTATACAAAAATGAGAAAAATTCAGAATGTGAATTGAGTAAATTTATATGGTAAGTAACATATATATCCAGAGATACTAACGGCTTTAATAACAAATTTAAATGGAATTCCATGTGTACATGAAGGACTCTTAGAAAAATGATACACTTGAATAACTTTATCATTGACATCTCGTTCAGCTTCATCTTGAGTAATTTCCTAAATAAGAAATAATTTATTTTTCAAAATAAAAGAAACCCAAAAATTCAAAAGCCAAAGAACAAACCTCCGCATATAATATTGCGGCTTCTTGTATTTTATTAATCGGATCATTACTTTTATGTTCTTTTAAATTTTTGTAATTAGTAACTTCAAACAGTCTGACTCTATTGGTAAGTCCTGGTAATGATAAATTTAGTAAAATCTCTCTTAAAACATCATCAATTATAGAATCTTTTGGAAGAAGAATATTAATCACATCCTTTAAGAAAAATAAATAAATTCAGTAAATAAACCAACTAATTAATATATTATTCAGAATTTTTTCATCCTATTTACCACTTCCTTTAAAGTTGCGCCAATCCATAAAACTTTCAAGAACTTTTTTGTTTCTAATTCTACAATGCTAAAGTCTAACTTCTCATAATATAAAATGTTTGCTGAGGCAGGTAAAGATTGATATCTCGTTGGAAACATTGATGCTAATCTTGTATTAGTTTCTCTTTTGATCACGAATCTAGGTGTACCAAATGTTATATGTGCTGATGTAAATCGTAATTTCAGAGGATCTGTACTTAAATACGCAGCAACGTGACTAGCAACCTATTTACGGAAATGTATGTCATTTTGGAGGGACTACTAGGAAGCTAAGTTAATTACCGTATTTCTTTGAAAATAAACACAACCTCATATAATTTTAATAACTAACTAAAATTTTCGAGATTTAGGATCAAATATGTATAATTTTGGTATGCATCATTTGCTTTGACTTATCAGACGATTTAAATAGCACCAAAATTATTCAAATTGAACACTAAATTTTAAGAATTTTAATTATTAAAATTATACAAAATGCACGAGGATGGGTGCTGCTTTCGGAGGAGTACGGTATTATGCTTTGATTTATAGAATCATAAAAATTACTTCAACATACAACATCATATAAATATTCTTTGTCTAAGGCTAACTCAAATTCAGGTTGCTGTCTCCCATCTTTAAATTTTGGCTTAAATTTAACAATAATACGCGTAGATAATGACTTATAGAATGAAGGGATATCATGGACACGGCCATCCTTGTTTCTAAAGAGAAAATAAATTCTTTTAGAAAAAATAAAATAGTAAATATAGAAAAAGCTAAATTTGTTGATATATAGTTTACATTTCTGCTAAATCCTTCTGGAAACAAATTATATCACCATGTTTTAAATGGTTTAATTCTTCAATCAAGACAGATCTTGCTTCCTATATTTTAGCAATAATATCATGAATTATAAAACTGAATGTACGTTCAAAAAAATGAATAAACTTACATTATATATTCTCAGAGGTGTGTGTGGCGGAAACTCTTTTTTTTCACAAAGAATTGGAATGATACTGTCTATTTTATTTCGCTTTTGAATATATATATGGCCTAGTCCTCTGTTACATAGATGTAAAGATTAATTTCCATAATTAATAAAATTAAAAAATTAATGAAACTTACTCTAAATATTGTGCGTTGGGGTCAAAATACTTGATGAAAATCATTACGTGGGTATCTACCATTGGAAACCATGTCTAAATATAAAAAATAAACGAAAATGAAATAATTTTGATAATATGCATAATAATTTATTAAAATAATTACCTCATCATTGATTGGTTTATGTGCAATTTCCAGATACAACTTCAATTCATTTTGTTCCCAACCCATTCTTGTGTAAATTTCATCCATTGCTATTCATCACAAAAGCTAAGAATTCATAGCTGACCAAAAAGAATAATAGAAATCACATTTATGAATCACTTACACAGGTTAAGATAAATGCCTGTAATTAGTCTGATGCTATGCTTTGTAAGTGCCCAGAATCTAATTTGTTCGGTTGGAATTTCAAAATTGGTTGCGAGTTTATCTTTAAATGCATTGCAAGTCTCAATTTTTAAAACTTTGAATTGTGGGACTTCAGATAGCGGATATCGTGGATTGTCAAAATTAGCAATACCGTAGCCTTGGTGTTGATTCAAGATTTTAGGAGTTATGACCTTACAATAAAGTTTAAATTTATTGGAAATTTTAGATTTATTGGAAATTTAGATTTATTTTAAATCTTAATTATTAATCTTCAATTAGATGAATACCTTGGCGCATAAATACGACCTTTGCTCTTCTTCTTCTTTTATTTTTTGCTTATCGAGACTTCTTTCTATTAAAATAAATAGATAAATTTATCATAGAAATCAAACTTGCAATATACTATAAGAATACTCACGCAAATGTTCTGGTATATCCTCAGGCAGCATTGGAGATAATACATCGTCGATATCAGATTCACGAATATATACCAATACATATGCACTTGAGAATTCGATACCACCTCCATAACATCTTTCAAGTACCTCTTTATCTGTTACAGGTACAACTCTATCATCATTAAATTTCAACCTGTTATTATGCCTAACGTTAATCATTTGACTATTACGTACATTATCATGCGATCTAATAATGAAGAAATTAAGAATTTAAAACCATTTGCCGTTCTTTGTTGGTTTGATTAGAGCAGAATAATGGCCTCCATAATAGTAACCACTATGAACAAGCACTCTGAAAATAATAAAGAGTATGAATATAATTTTTATGAAAATAATGTACAATAACAAAAAAAGTCATATTGTTACAAACCCATAAAGTAAATATTTGTGCGGTTTTGACCTATCTGCTTCTGGTGATAAATATTTTTCTAAATCAATTTCCATGGGAAATTCATGACTATCATTTATCTAAACAATTTTTTCATAAAATAATGATTTAGTTACGTATTATTATTCCTGAAACTAATTATTGAAAGATTTTGTTCGAGTCAAATGTATAGCTAGGAATCACTAAATTTCAATCTTATTTTTTACACTTGTAATAATTAAATTATATCAGAAATAATATCGATGCAGATACGTACGTACCTTATCAACAGTGGCGATTTGTGCATCATATTCAAACCGTTTTAATTGTAAATGTAATACGGGTGGGAAGCTTTCAAAAATTACTCTTTTCGTCGCATCCTATAAATTACAATAAATGTCGATCACTTATATCAATTTTGACATATTTTTCAATAGCAACATAATACAATCCTACTTACTTGCAGGCCATTGATTCCGGCATAGTACTTATTATCTCCGTTTAACGTTTCCTCTTTTATATAATCCATGAAAGAATCATCCAAAGTCTTGCATCCCTTTACGTTAAGTTGAATATCTATAACGATAGAATTAAATGTAAACATCTTTAAAAAAAGCAAATCTATTCATAGATAATAATATATTCATTATTACCATAATAATCTTCAACACGCGAAGATTCATAGTCTATGTCAATGCATTTAATGTAACTCTTAATTTTTCCTACAAAGAGTTTGGAAATATCATTTGTATTCTATAATTTATGGTGAATTAGTCAATCTGTAACAATTTTTTGTTATGATGTATCTGCTTTTTGTTTTTTTAAGGACATTTGTTTTGTTTTAATTGGAAGTTCAAATATAGCAACCAATGATATCGTTAATTTTCTGACTATTACATCTGAAATTATTTTAATTAAACAGAAATCTCCGGCTGTTTGCAAAAGTTTTGTGTGTTAGACTAGAATGTATTCTCGCGAGAGATTATTTTGCAAAATTTAAATCGGGTAAATCATAGCGGTATCATATAATGTTATATAATCTATTGCTGAGAACCATAATACGTTAAAATAATCTATTTTTGTCTCATGGGTCTATATAATACAGTATCTCGTGATGTGTGAATTGTATGCCAGTTTATGTACTCAATTCAGTAAATAATAAACTCACCTTCATTTTACTTTCTAAATTATTCCGTAACAAATTGTAAAATTCATGAGCATCATGTTGCATAAAAGAGTTTAATGAATTCCATCCAAAAGATTTTATTAATTCTTTTGTCCCAACTGTAGTATCTGACATTTGCATTTGATAAAAAATCTTTTGTATGGCAAATGGAACACTTTTATCTTGTACGTCATTCTCTGTAGGAATTTGATACACTGCCTATAAACAAATACGAATTCTATAAGGCTTAAAATTAATGTAATTTAAAGCTCAATAAATTCTGCTGACCTTACGAAAATAGGTCAAGCTGAATAATAATTGTAGAGTAGCATTCAGATAACCAGTCGTTCCCTCATTCTTTAGAGTAATATAACCGGTTGCCTTTTTTGAATCATAACTATATGAAGAGGTTTACAGATTAAAGATTCAATTCAAGCTTAAAATGTAAGTGAAAAAAGGTAAAAATACTTTGTAAAGTTATGCCATAGAAAGCCAGTTGGATCCTTAATAATACGAACAAAGGCAGTAATATTACAAGAATCATTTTCAATTAAAGTACGAGTATGATTTCCTGATGGAACAAGCAATTTACGATGTTCGCAAAAACGTCGCCATCCCCAATTTGATATTTCAGCTGTAAAACGATGATATGCGTCTATAACCAAAAATAATATTAGCGGCAAGGATATGAATGGTATAGTATAGTTCAAATATTTACCAAGATAAACATATTTTGTTGGTTTTTCCGAATTCCATAAGGCAAAAGCAAATTGTGCACAGGAATGCCAACCATTAGGTGCTATATATTGATCAGCAAACTCCAAATAAATTGAAACAACATCGTAATCGGTGTCTCCAAGAGGATAAAGCAAAATGTGCCTAAAGTTTAAGTTCATAATTATGAAAATCTGATAATATGAGCCTATGTAAATTACATGTAAATAAACCTACCATTTCCAACCCCCAGCAACAAATTCGGGACTTGTTATTCGACCTTCTAAATTTCTCCAACCAGTGACATTCCATGTGTAATATTGGAAATCTTCAACCTCACAATCTAGATGTGGCATTTTACTATTTGCAAAGTTTTCATCTGCAGTGTACAGATATATAAATATAAATTTAGTAATATGAAATTTTACCAAGATTTTAGTTAGCAATAAATATTCAATAATGTAGAGTTAAAAATCATACAATCTGTAACAGATAATTTAGACATTTTTAATATAAATTATTTTTAAAAATATAATTATTAAGAAAGAAACAGCTATGGACTTTAAGACATGTATATTTAATAAGTTTATTCTTAGTTTCTGTAATGTGCTGTATTTATACTAATTTAGTCTCAAAGTTTTTAAATTAAAGTTCACTGATCGGAGTATCTTGTACTCCGATTAGTGAATTTTAGATGTTAAATTTGTAATGCATGCTGTGATACGTTGTTAAATACTAAAGAGTATGGTTGCACACCCTAAATAATTTTTGAGTCTCTAAATCACCTGACATAACGTCGCACACTAATTACTAAATGAGTGCAAAGTATGCTTAAAACGCTAATAGAACTATTATTTCTCGAAAGTATTGTAACTAGTGATATGCTACGTACAGTACTATATCGACAATATATTTGAACAATTTTTTTTTATATAGAAAATAAGATATAGTTCGTATATCAAATTATATAAAGATTGATATAATATTAAGTTTATTTACGCGACATAACGAAATAACGATAATTTAAAATAATAAAAATATAATACAGAATTTAATTAAACAAGATAATACAAAGTCTATCTAAAATTCTGAAGGATTAAATTTCTTCAGTTAGCACTGAACCAATCGACGAGAGTTTGGATGGTTTGTTTTTTCATAAGTAAAAACTGGGTAGTATTATTTCACTGACAATCACTTCATACACACCCCATTTCACCGAGAAATTATTCACGACAAGTTAATTTTTTTTTACCGACAATTCATTTCATCGAAAGCTCATTTCACCAACAAGTTTTTTCTATAAAGCACACTAACCTTAACCCTAATTCCGGATCCGGTGGTCGGATCGGATCCAAATCCATGATTTATGGATCCGCCAAATTCGAATCCATATTGAGGATCCGATCCGAAAGATCCGTGGATCCGTTCACGCTGATTGGCTGTATTTAGTAGACTCTGATTGTACCTGCTATAGGACAACGTTCGTATGATTGGCTAATTTATATTGATTAAAACATGATTATTGACCAATCAAATCTTAAATTTTGCAAGTATTGTAGGCTTTTATTATTATTAGCAAAGCTTTACATTTAATTTTACATCAAATCATAATTCTATTTTATTTTCATTTACTACAAATACTACTAGATGTCTGCTATAACCCTTAGTTTATATAATAATGAGCACATTACCACTCATATATACTATATTGATCTGCTACTAAAGTAAACCCAAACCACTATTACAACTGCCTACCTAACTTTATAATATTAATTCCTTAATACACAGGATGTATAGTAAATATTAAGCTAATTATTATTAAAGTAACACACAGACAAGATTCTAAGTTATGTCTTTCAAGATCAAAACCTATATGTAAATGCATCAATTAGCTCTTTAGTTGATTATTTTCAGCATTTAAACCTTATATAGCTAGTATAGTACAGTAATAAATAGTTGAATAGATGCTTTTAACTGATATGATTATTTTGATTTTTTTGCACAATATAATAAGCATTTTTTTGAAGCTAGAAATGGTCTTTATAATGATTTTTATTAGTAAAACATTACATTTCCAAAAAGTACAATTATTTAGTAGATGACCTGAAGTAATCACACATTATATCAACCAATTATATACTATCAGTTGTGTAACTATATCAGATCCAGATCTGGATCCAGATCTTTAGAGATAAATTCAGATCTGAACATAGATCTGATTCAATTTTTCAGATTGGACCTGGGTTTTTAAAAATATCTGTCTAATTTAATCTGTGCAAATCACTACTTGATTCTAATAACAATGACCAGAATTACTTTGTTGGTGAAATGAGCTTTGGTAAATAAACTGTTAGTAAATAATTTGTTAGTGAAACAGTGTGTTTATGAAGTGGTAGGTAGTGAAATGATTGCCATCTGTAAAAACTAGCTTTAACTTATACTGTATAAAAAAAATAAAACCAACTGTATCTCTAAATAGAGCAAGTTTTTGATCTAATAAAGTTTAGAATTTTTAAGTAATCAAAGAGACTCTTGAGTGCTTTACAAAATGACTACTGTCAGTACTTAGTAGCGAGAAACTATACTCTGAAAAACTATCCTAATAGCTTTCAGACAGTCTCTTCCAGACAAATTATGTGTATTTGCTTTGCTACTACCACATAGATCCAGAAATACTTAGAGGCAGTGTATTAATATATTAACAGAAGATTATTACTTAGGAGTGAGTCAATAGAAATCAAGCAAATTTTTATAATAAAATTTTTTTTAAACTTCGAATGGAAATAATTTAACAAAAATTTAACCAAATTTGATAAAAATATTTTTAAACTAATTTTATAAACATATAGAATTAAGAATTAATGTAAATGTACCCTACAGGTATATTAAATTCTTTGTACCCTTTATTTTGATCATACAATTTTACAAAACCCGTAATACTGATATAGGTTAGGGTTGGGGTAAGAACTATGTTAGGGTTAGGGTTTGGGTTTGGCTATTATTTAGTAAATTTGCTCAAGGAAAACTTTTTATTAATTCACAGAAGGTGGTTTAGTATACAATTTATTGCGAAATAAGCAATTTTTGTCAAAACGAACATTTGTTTTGAATTTTTCTGATTGTGTAATGTAACACCTGATCTTAAATTTTATAGCGATCTTATAGGTCACATGATGGGGTACATGTACCTTAGGGTACATATAAATAAACTCTAGAATTAATTTAAAAAAAATTTTATCAAATTTGATCAGGTTTTTGTTAAATTATTTTCATTTAAACTTGTAAAAAAAGTTACTAAAAAAATTTGCTTAATTCTATTGACTTATATCCACTTATCTTTTATATTAGCAAGCATAAAAAAATATTAAATAGAAAACAAAATAAAAGTTTTTAAATAAAAAAAAATAAGTGTATAATTTACT
Organism: Gigaspora rosea; assembly: GCA_003550325.1. Lineage (NCBI taxonomy): Eukaryota > Fungi > Glomeromycota > Glomeromycetes > Diversisporales > Gigasporaceae > Gigaspora > Gigaspora rosea. The sequence goes on from QKWP01001534.1 coordinate 113,360, forward strand.
GTAATTGAAAAATATATAAGCAAAAAATAAGTAATAAGGTATAATTTTATAATTGAAAATATAAAAATATATGAATTAAAAGTGTAAGGGGTTAAGGAAGACAGAAAGAGTTCCTTATATATATTTCTGAATTTTTTTGACACATCTATTGTTTTAATAGAAACATATAATTTTGATAAATTAAAAAATTATAAATTGTACATATTATAAAAATTACAAATTGTACATATCAATTCAAAAAAGAATTACACCTAGTAGAACTGTAAGAAATGCACCAATTAGATAATCTACACTAATCAAACTAACAAATATGCATAATACAACAACAATAGTTGCACAACATATAATAATATACAGGGCCAGTATAATATATGCAATATATAAAAATAATATCACATTACAAAATTAGTCAAAAGAAAATTACAGATTTAACAATTATATGAATATTTGAAAATATGCAATAGTTACAAGTTTCAAAAATATTGTATCAAAATAATTACCTGTTAAAAATAATGTTGACATAATGATTAATATTTGAAAACATCCTTACTCTAAATAACAAGTAACAATAAAATAATATTGTAGCACTGTTTCTATAGTATTAAATTCCAAAAAGAATATATATATATATATATTTATTAATTATAACTAATTTTAAATTATAGAGACTAGATAGAAGCTAAAACTGAAAGAACTACCAGTGAACAAAGTGATAAATAAAGGGGTATCTGAGGCTGAGTATAGAATAGAGTAATACAAATAGCCTAAAAAATTAGAATTATGTAATGAAGCTAAAATATAAATTAATAAAATTGATACTATACATTTTCTAATAGTAATAATACTAGAGATTAAAAAAATATACAAAATCTATTATATTAAAAATTACAAAAAAATATAATATACAAAACAAATTTTTTTATAAAATTTTATTATTAACTTTAAAAAAAATACTGCTAAACAATTTTTGAATACTTATTAAATTTTGTATATACTGTATAAAAAAAATTAAGCTTTTAATTTTTTTAAATTTTTAATACATTTTTTAATATGTATTAATTTAGTACAAAAAGGCAAATCCAATCCATTAATACAATAAACTATATTTATTAAATATTACTAATTTTATGTATTAAATTTTTATAATTAAAATAGATTTAAATATCATATTAACTGTAATATAGACTAATATTAAATACACGGAGGACCATGTTTACGATAGCCAGACCCAACGTACAGGACAGGCTATGGTATCCTGCGCAGCTGTGAAAACTGAGCTTAAAATGGCGAGCGCCTCTACAGAAATTAATTCTAGTACTTCAGATATCATATCATCATGTCACACTGAAGTACCACTACAATATCATACTCATCCATCATTATCTACACAACAACATAGCTCTATCTATACTACAGAACAAAAGATATATGATAAATATGAATTGTTACCAGATGAATCTGATAACAATCTCAATACATTAACTATATATACTAATACTATAGAAGAAACAAATACCAATTCTGATTCAAATTCATCAGAGGTTTATGACCCATCAATATGCTACAACAAATTCGTATATTATCACAGATTACAATCTTTACCTTCACCACAAACTGTTGGCTCCTTTTTAACCTACTTACAAGATGAATATCCAATGTTTTATTCACAACAGTATATTAGAATCTCTATTAAATATAGCAGAATTGACTATTATTTTTCAGAAGCACATATTTATTTACTACATGAACATCTTCTACCCAATCACTTCTTTGTACCTTTTGAGGATTTTCATCTTTTTAATAATGTTCCACTCAAATCAAATTATCCTTCTTCTAACAATAACAATTTATTAATTCCACTTGATCTTTCAATTTGTACACATAATGTTCAAGGTTTTAATAATATTACTAAAAAACAAGTTTGGGAAAATTATTGTATATCTCACAATTTAAATATTATTAGTATTACTGAAACTAAGCTTTCTAGTGCACCTTCTACATTCAAACCCACAAAACCCAATTTTATACCTACTTTTGGTCCTGTACTAATAGCTCTAAAGCAGGTACAGCCATTATGATTCACAACCACCTTACCCCTCATATTCATAATATTATTATATATCCTGGCTATGCAATAGCTATTGATTTATTTTTTAAACATGATTTTAAATTTCGCATAATTTCTATTTATCTACCCTCTAATAACTCACAAGAGAGACTTCAAATCCAAGATCTATTATTTAATGGATTCAACAAACAATCTCTTCAAATATACAACCAATTGTTTTAGGAGACTTTAATACCTCTGCTAACTCTATTCTAACTAGTAACTCCAAATTTAAATTACTTTAATTCCTTTCTTATAATAACATGTCCAACTTGGCATCTCACACTAACTCATCCCAACCTACTTGGTATAGCTCTAGATACCAAAGTGAAATAGATTTTATTTGGACCCATAATCCTCTCCTTCCTTATTTACTATCCTTTGAAATTGATGATTCAGACTTTTCAACCTCTAGTGATCACAAGATTCTTATATCTCGCTGGTAATTTCCCTATGCATTTACTGGACATACTAGACATAAATGCAAAACACGTAGAAGAATATTTAACTATAAACTAATGACAAATTAGACCTGGCAGGTTTTTGCTGACCAAGTTTCACTTAATCTCATATCACATAACACACCTTCTACAATTTCTACCTCTGAATCACTTGAAACTACTTGGCATAAACTACAAACTAGCATTATTAATGCAGCATTCATACATATTCCTAACAAAAAATTTGCTGTGTGTAACTTTCATCACTCCTTCTCATCCAAAGCTACCCTTTTACACTATAATCTTAAAAAACTTAATAGTATTATTAAGCAAATAAAATACTCTTTTAACTCTGGTACATCTATTCCTCTTTATTACAATTCTACTATTACTTACCTAAATTCAACACATCAACTTCAACTTCCACCAATCCCTTCACTATCAAATCTCATACCTGATTGGATTACTAATGCCAAAGAAGCATGGAAGAGTCTATATCATACACGTAATCTAGAAAACATTAAATATACACGTCAACAAATACTTGAATCTATTAATACCAGATGTTCTAAGCTGGTTACTCAGCCTACATCTATGATTAATAGTATTCTTAACCAACATAAAGATCCTGTTAGAATTGACAATATTAAAAGCAATAATACTATTATTACTGAGCCCTCAATTATCAAAACACATATTCAGAACCATTTTGACCAATGGACTGCACCTAGACAAATTAATGAACACTTATTCAATTCGCACTGGGCAAATGAATATCTTCCAAAACAGAATATTGATTCAAATTGGTATTCTGAAGCTCTTCACTCTTTTACTATTGAAGAAGTTCTTGATACTTTATCTCAACTTCCTAATAACAAAGCATATGGCCCATCTGGAATTAGTTATGAAATGATCAAACATTCTGGAAATAATTGTTTACTTGCTATTACAACTCTTTTTAATCAATGTCTAATAGCCCAAACTGTTCCCAAACAATGGAAAGAGGGTCGTATTTTTCCTATCTCCAAAAAACCAATTTTTGATGGCAACTTAACTAATACCCGACCTATTAGTTTAGTAGAGCATATTAGAAAACTTTATACCAAACTTCTTACTAATAGGCTTAATAAAATATTTACACAATATAATATTCTTTCACCTTACAACTATATTGCATTACCTGGTAATAGTAGTGCTATACCCATACATATTTTTAATAATATCATAGAAGATTCTAATTGCAACCACAAGCCACTTTGGCTTATATCCCAAGATATAAGCAAAGCCTATGACTCTGTTCAATTTGACCTATTTACTAAATCACTATCCTGTATTTGCATGCCATCACCACTTATTAATATCCTTTCTAATCTTCTATTTAACTGACACAATCGAGTAATTACAAATCTGGGTCTTACTAATTTTTACTCAGTTAAAAATGGTATTGATCAAGAAGAAACTATAACACCCCTTTTTTTGGAGAATTTACTATGATCCACTTATTAGCCATATTGCTACTCAGTTTACTGGTTACTTTACAAACTTCCTGGAAAACCAATCTTACTTTATCACAAACACATTATCTTAAATGCTCTACATCTGTTTTAGCTTATATGGATGATACTCTATGGATTGCTTCATCTTTAACAGAACTTCAATCAATTATCTCTGCTGCTACTTCTTTTTACCAAATGGCAGATATACAAATTAATCCTACTAAATCTATTTTCTGTTCTAATCAAAAAAGTACAACCTCCATATCATACTTTAATCATTTACTACCTCTTTTATCCTTTAACCAACCCTTCAAATTTCTTGGATGCTGGTTTACTCTTGATAACAAAAATACAAAACAAATTAAACTTATCCGAGCTGAAGCATCATATCTCATACAAACTGCTAATACTAAACAAATTACAGACAAACAAATTACCTATATTATCAACACTGTTATAATTCCTACTTTAGAATATCGATTACATAATATAGTTCTTCCATTCTCTACTTGTACTAAAATTCTATCACAATATTTAACTGTTGCCAAACACAAATCACATTTATCAAAATCCACTCCCAATAGCACTATGCTTAATCCACATTTATACAATATACACAATATATGGGATATACAACTTCAACACCATATTTCTAACTTCTTAATACGAATCAATGATCCTAATTTATTAGGTATCTCTACTCGTATTAGATTACAGCAACTCCAAAACAACTTATGGTCAACAATTAATATACTACAACACCACTCTCCTAATATTGATGGACCTAATAAATTAACTACTACTTTTAAGATTATTCTTTTGCTCAAAAGACTAGAAATCAATATTATAGCAAATCCAAATATTACTTGGCCCAATGTTATTAATAGTGGAAGCCTTCCACTTGAACAAATTTTGCAGCACTACCCTAAATACAGAACATTCAAACAACAACTTCGTCATAAACAAATTCTTTACTTAGAACAACTTTGCTCTGCAGATAATCAAACTCTTCTTTCATGGAAACATCTTTCACCCAGAGTGCACCATTTACCTACTGGTAAACAACCACTTTGGTTTACTTTTCTAGAAGAAACTATTATTGAAAACAATATTCACCGTTCAATCTTAAGCAATTACCAACCCCAAGGTATTAATGCTTTTGCCTATTATACTTGTCGTATTCCTCTAAAACCCCAATCATGGTTTCTTACTTATTTTAACCAGAATATAATTATTGGTAAAGCTCGTAGATATTTTAAGCATTCAAATACTATATCAATTACTCACTGGACTACCAATATTAATACTTCACAATCCCAATTATACCCACTTTCTCCTATTTCTTGTACGCCTTGCCCAGGCTGCAATTTTAATACTAACCGTATTTCCTCTGCATGTACAATTGAAATATCTGCTACAATATCTACACTTTTTTATGGTAGAATTCTACCAAACAAGCAGCTTAACCTTAATGCAAATTATATAGATCTTATTCTTTCTACTGCTATTAAACATCCTCTTACTATCCCTACACCTCCAACTTTAAATATCTCTGACCACTTAGTTTCTGATCTTTTTCTACTTAACCAAACTTCCCAATTATTACAATCATTTGCTGAAAACAATTATAATTATACATCTTTTATCTTCTATACAGATGGCTCTGTTAAAAATATCTGTACTGACCAATGTTCTATGGGTATTGGTTGGGTACAACTCCATAACAATCAAATTGTAAATGAGTTTTCAGCCCAACTTAAATACTGGCCCTCTTCATATCACACTGAATTAATTTCAATTCTATCTGCTATTGCTACTGTACCACGAAACTCTACTATTCAAATTTTTACTGATTCACAATCAGTTATATCCAAATACATCAAACTTACACACCTTAATCCAAACTCTCCTAAAAAATTCAAATTTACTGCATGGCCTATATGGCATACACTCCTTAATGTTATTAAATCTTTTAATATTCAACTCATACTACACAAAGTTCAGGCCCATTCTGATAACCCTTTTAATAATCGTGCTGATCAACTCGCCAATCAACATATTTCTGCTTCTTTTCTTAACTTTAACTATACCAACTCCTATATCCCTTTCCATACTCTATATTGGGAAAATACTCAAGTTTTACAACCTATACGAAGATTTATTAAAAATATTTGCAAAGCTCACATCATAGCTTTATGGTCCTCTCAGCAACGTACAAATGAATGGTCACACTTCACTCACTATTTTGATTGGAACTCCACTTAGTTATATTTCAATAATAATCAAAAAGCTTCAAATAATATTACCAACTTCAAACTTAGCGACCTTAAAGCTTTCAAAATTAAATTATTTTTAAATGAACTACCTTCATACTCTCACTTTCACTCAATTTATTCTAACCTATTTCCAAATACCAGCTGCTTTATATGCAACACTCCTGACTCCCCTAATCACAGGCTTTTTTGTTCTGGTACAAACAATATTAACCAGATTATTTTTACTGCTATTACTAATACTATTAATTCTACAGATTTAGACCTTCCTTCAAATACCATATCTCAACTTATTCAAACTATTTATAATCACCCAGCCTTTTACTTATCACCAGCTCTACTTTCTCCTTATTATATTCAAACTACACTTAAAGGCTTAATTCCTTCTCATCTTATTCAAGATCTTAGACCCTTTTACTTACCTCCTAAATTAGCTTCACAAATCATTATAAAAATTTTTCTTCAAGTCTCTGAATTATCTTATGAGCAATTGTAGAAGCCTTACTGTTCCCAATTTGCTTTATGGCGAAAAACTAATAATATTACTTATCCTTCTTCTACTACTCCTAATATATCACAAATCAAAAAGCAACTATCTTTACGCAGAACATTTACATATAGTTGTCCTTTTGGCCAACCTGATCAACTCCATATTAACCCAAATTCATGTTCACCTATTGGTACAGCTCTTAAGAAGATTAGTTTTTGGGCTGTCCACTGGGTTAAATATAGTTCTTCTATAAATTTTATTTTAACTTTATCAAACTAGGTGAGTCTTGACCACTCTAGTGGGTTTAGGTCGCAGATAAATTAGTCTGAGCTTCAATTCTTGCATGTAATTTAAATTTTGTATTTATAAAAAGAAGTATGCTCCATGTAGTAGCTTTTCTAAATTGCTAATAAAGATATAAGCAAGACCTAACCTTAATACAAAAAAAAAAAGACTAATATTAAAAAAAATTAAAATATATCTATTAAAGTAACTTTATTATATAAGAACTATATGTACTGTACATACTGTATACTAAAAAAATTTGGTTATTATATAGAGTAAAGTTATTTGTCACATAAGTGACAACTGCTTATATATCACCGAACCAATCAGATTTCAGGATCTTGCATAATGTAACATGATCAGAAAATTCAAAACAAGTATTTGTTTTATCAAAAAACTAACAAAAATCGCTTATTACTCAAAATCTGCATAGGAAACCACCTTTCATGCTCTAACAAAAAGTTTTCTTTGAGCAATTTTACTATATACCACATACCCTAACCCTAACCTAGATGCTTACCCTAACTTTAAACTAACAAAAACTAAACTTTATCAATGCAGAGATGATCTACAGATAACATTATTATATGCGTCACATACAATTTAATTAATTATATAAATAGCACATTATTAGTGATATATCTGATCAAAAAATGTTATTCGGTTATCTGACAGGTATATCTGGAAGGTTACTCAGGTAATCAACAGATTTATTTGAGTATAAAATCCTACCAAATATATCTGGTTAATGTTAATATTTGAATCAAACTTTTTTTTATATATAGGCTATACTTATTGAAGCATTTATGTTATTTGGTTGCTATGTTATTTTGGTTGTTCACTTAATTTAGTAGAAACCTTTTCAGGCCTAAAAATTCTATACATTAGCTTTCAAATAAAATATATAAAAAACTTTATATGAAAAACTGTATAACACAAAAGTTATAATTTTATTGAAATAAATTTATTAAAAAGCTTTGATGGCCATTACAACTTAAATTTATAACTTTTCTTTGCTTAATTTAGTAACTATTTTACAGATAGAATTTTAGTAATTCTGGTAATGGTAAATTGCATTTTGCTATAGGTTGCTTCTATATAAAAATATGTGTTCTGTTTTATTTGTTTGTTTTTAATATTTGAGGATTCATAGTTTGCTAATGTTTTAGTATTAAAGTAATTTAGCATTAAAAAGTTAGTGCACTAAAGCTGAAATGCAAAAATTAAAAAAAAAGATAGGATAGTCTGTGCTAAAATATTCATTTTATTAATTAATGTTCTAATTTTAAGCATTAAATTATGCAATATTAGTGTTCCTATGAACCTGAACTGAACTGAACTTAGGTCAAGTTCAGGTTCAGGTTCAGGTTCAGTATTGAACCTGAACCTGAACATTTTTTAAAACATGTTCAGGTTCAGGTTCAGTATTGAACTTTTAGAGCTAGTTCATGTTCAGTTCAGGTTCAAGCTCATAAGTTCATGAACATGTTCAGGTTCAGTCTGGTGTTCATATGAACTAGTGATTCTAGGTTTGGGTCCGGGTTTGGTCTGGTCCAGACCAGGCACAAACTCTAAATTTAATTATTAAAACTTTATACTAAACTCAAACTCAATCATAAGTTTGGTCGGGCTAGTCCAAATTTTGCAAACTAGTTTGAGTCTAAATAAAATTATATGTATTTTTTGATACTTAACATGTTTACTTAGAGTGAGAAGTATAAATCAGTTAGTAAAATTTAGAGAATCATAGCATTTTGTATAATTTTATTAATAAAATTATACAAATTCCTATGATTCTCTAAATTTTACTAATTGATCCTAATTTCTTGAACTAAGTAAACTTGTACAACACCAAAAAATACATCAAATCGGCATATTTTATTTTACTTTCTTAAAATTTGAAGAAAAGATGCTTAATTTTGAATTTTTGATGAAATTTTCCAAAATTAAGCATCTTTCTTCAAATTTTAAGAAAAGTAAAATAAATATGCCGATTTGATGTATTTTTTGGTGCTAAATAAGTTTACTTAGTGCAAGAAGTTACGATCAATTAGTAAAATTTAGAGAATCATAGAAATTTATATAATTTTATTAATAAAATTATACAAATTTCTATTATTCTCTAAATTTTACTAATTGATCATAACTTCTTGCACTAAGTAAACTTGTTAAGCACCAAAAAATACATCAAATCGGCATATTTTATTTTACTTTTCTTAAAATTTGAAGAAAAGATGCTTAATTTTGGAAAATTTCATCAAAAATTCAAAATTAAGCATCTTTGACGCAAATTTTAAGGAAAATAAAATAAAATATACCGATATGATGTATTTTTTAGTGCTAAACAAGTTTACTTAGATCAAGAAGTTATGATCAATTAGTAAAATTTAGAGAATCATAGAAATTTGTATAATTTTATTAATAAAATTATACAAATTTCTATGATTTTTTAAATTTTACTAATTGATTCTAACTTTGTGATTTAGGTAAACATGTGCATATATTATGAACCTAAACATGTTCATGAACCTTGAACTGAACCTGAAATAAACTTTTTTTAAGTTCAGGTTCAGGTTCATGTTCAATAATTTTAAGTTCAGGTTCAGTTCAGTATTGAACTTTTAGACCAGGTTCAGGTTCAGGTTCAGGTTCATTGAACCTGAACCTGGACCTCTATTGAATTGAACTGAACTTCGGAACCCTATGCAATATATGTTTTTACACATATGGTATACTATAAGATCAACACAGTTTTATGTAATGTATATGTTCTTTATAATACTAACTAATTTTTTTTATTACTAAAATAATATAATATAGTATGTAAAGAAAACCAGAATTCTGTACTTTCAACTTTATTATTAGTTATTTATCAAACTTCACTTTTGTTAGAGAGTTATGTCAGTAAATTTAATTGTATATTGTAAATGTACCCATTATATCCAGCAAATAACAAATAATAAGCTTGAAAATCCAAAAACTGTTTTTTTTGGTATTACTCATATGATAATGATGATTTTTTCTACACTATATATTATTAGGGTAGGTAGTTGACAAGCTGGTGTAACAATAGTAGTGAGAGTCCAAAAAGCTTGCCAGCCTGGCTTGCCAATCACTCTGGGTTAGAAATTATAGCAGATTAGTATGATATAGTTTTAAAATAAGTTCATACAATTCTGGTTACTATCATACTAATATTTATAGCTTCAAATTGTACTTTATAAAACACTTTGACATTGAAGTTTATAAATTTTAATTCAGTTCATTAAACTGTGTTCTTATATTCAATAAGTTTAGAGAATTTGCCAAGTTCATAATAATAACTTTTTTTTAATAGAAGTGACTAAATATACATCATATATAAGTCCTTTAAGAAATTTTAACAAAGCGAATAAACTATATAATTTACTTTCCAATTGACTTAATATAAAGGTTTTTATTTGACAAAATAAACTGGTATTTGCCTTGTCCAATATTACAATTTCTTACAAACTTTTGTTACTCAGATATTATCTGAGTATATCTACTTAAATAATACCTGGGTATGTTTACTTGGATAGCTAAGTTTACAACTTGGATATTTGATTATCTGCAGATAACCCGAGTAATATCCAACCTAGGTATCATTACTACACTGTAACTATTGAAAAAAAGAAGTGTATTATTTAATATATTTATTGATAATCCGCTAGTTAACTGGAGAGTGATCATAGTATAATATGATGCAGGTCACATATAAAAATTACTATAGATGAAATGTAGCATGCTTCTATCTAAAAATTTTTTCTTACTAAGTTAATAGCACATGTCTACTAATTGAAAGTTTAGAGCTTATTGAGATGCATCTAACAATAGTTAGATCATTCAAATTGGCCCAGTAAATAATAGGATGCATCGTCATGAATAAGACCGATCCAGAACCAGTCCTAGACCAGAACCGATAAGGACTATGGGACCATTAAAGGACTGGTCCTGGGACCAGTCCTTGTAAACATAACTGTGATATTTGTATCACTCAATCTAATTTCTTGATCAGGTGTAATGTAGTCATATAATGTTTGTTTACATCTAATAGTAAAATAATTACATCATTTTTGGCCAATAAAATTTTATGCATTAAGATTGACAGAATTATTAAAGAACTGTTATGGGACCGAAGGACCAGACCAGATCAGGACTGTAAACACTATGATAACAGTCCTCTTAGGAACTGGACCAGACTGGACTGATGCGATCTTAATAAAATCTCTATGTAAACAATATTTGTTTATAGAGATTTTATATAGTTAGCCAATCATTTTTGATGATATCTTGCCATTCACTAGGCCGATTTGGATAATCTAACCACTGCTAGATGCAATTCAATGAGCTACAACTTTCAATTAGTGGAGATGTACTATTAACTTAGTAAAAAACTTTTTTTAGATAGAAGCATGTCACATTTCGCCTATAGTGATTTTCATATATGATCTGTATCATGTTATGATCACTTTCTAGTTAACTGGCACATTATCAATTAAATCTAATAGTTACTAGAAATAAGTTTCTTATTTATTTAAATAAAGGTCTTTTTAATAATATACTAGCTTAGACCAGACCAAGTAGATTCTGTGTTTTACATTACCTTTTAGCATCCTTTCAGTATTAGAAATCATATGTTCATAGCAATTATAGTAAACATAAATTGATTAAAAAATGAAAATTTTTATATTTATATTTATACAGTATAAATATAAATTTTAATTATTATAATTTCTTATTTATAATTTATTAATACTGTAGTTTGGATTTACTGCTTTGTACTAGATTTAGATACTTATCAAAAACTCATAAAAAATCCAAAAAATTTAAAACCCAAATTTTTTTTATAAGGTAGAAAGGGGTAATTTGACGAAGTTAAAATAACTATATAAAAACTTATTTATTTTAATATTAAAAAATGTTTTATTTTTCATATTAAACTTTATATATGATTTAGAATTATTTTATATAAAATTAGTAATATAGCATCTTTTTTTAAAGTGACATTAAATGGGATTATACATCATATCAAAAAGTTTAAATTTAGAGAGGTAGGGGTAATTTGACGAATTGATGATATCTCATGTGATTCAGCGTTCAGTATTGGATGATTTTTATACTATTTGATTTGTCTCGATGATACGAATTGAACGGTATAAAAATCATTTGATTCTGAACACTGAGTTATGATATATAATTAATTATATGCTACACAAAAAAGATCCTTAAGGGGGATTTTGACAAAGTGTAAACTTGGCAAATAATCGATGATATCTTGTGATCCAGCAATCAGAATTGGGTAGATCCTATACCATTCGAGTTGTCTCATCGAGATAAATCAAATGGCATAAAAATTATCCAATCCCAATCATTAAATCACATGATATTCAAATTTGTCAAATTACCTCTATTTGTCAAATTACCCCTTTTTATACAAAAATTTAATAAATATTCAAAAATTGGTTAGTAGTATTTTTTTTATATTAATAGTAAAATTATTAAGAAAAAATTTTTAAAAATCTAAACTTTTTGTATAACCTTGACTATACTAAATTAGTACATCCCCTTCTGCATTTTTTATTATAAAATTACTAGTAATTTTTAAATTGTGCTTAGTACAAAAAATCTTATCAAAAAAGAAAACTTTTAGAAAAAAAATATCTAAAATCAAAAATAAAACTTAAAGTTATCAAACCTTTTATATATAATACCCATATCTAACAAATTATAAAGAGTGATAAAAATCATAATTAACTATTTAAATTATTAGATATTGTAGCTAAAAAGTCATCTAAATTTAGTACAAAGTACTAAATTTAGTACAGATAAATCCAAACCATTAATATAAAAATTATATTTACCATATTTTTCCAAAAATAAGCTACCTTTTTTGATGATTTTGAAATCAATTTGGTTAATACAAATAGTCATTATATTACAAAGTCAAATTCTACTATCTAAATTAATTATTGGCACTTAACTTGTTTAGAAAAATAAAAAATATATATACTGAAAGTTTTTTGACTTTTAATTTTAATTCAATGGATATATTTTTTAAAAAAAATTTTATTTTTTTGTTAAACTTAAAAATTAAAGGCCAAATAATAAAAGTTACTGATTACGTGGAAGAACTAATTAATGACGGTCAGACTCAACATACAGAGCAGACTTTAGCTTCTTGCACAACTGTGAGAACTGAGTATACGGCGAGCGCCTCTACAGAAGACAACTATAGTACTTCAGATACCATATCTTCATCTCCCTCTGAAGTACAACTTTCCTTTAATACTTCTCTATCACTAACTGCTACCAGTTCTAACAACTACCCAATATCAGAAATCTACGATGAATCTTTACTTGAAAAAGACTTCAGTGATGAAGAAATTGAACTACCCACAAACTCTTTGAGTGAAAGAAACTACATTAATCCCAATCTTAACCTTCTTGAAATATATGACCCAAAAGCATGTTATAACAAATTCCTTTATTACCATAGACTACAAACACTCCCTTCTCCACAAACTGTGGGTTCATTCTTGCATTACATACAAGAATATTATACTATGTTCTATTCAAAACAATATATAAAAATTTCTATCAAACCACATTCCAGATTTGACCATATTTTCACAGAAGCACACATATATCTTCCATATGAAAATTTTATACCAGATCATATAATATTTCCACCTTTTGAAGATCTACTATATTACTCTGATGTAGAGCTTAAATCACCCAATAACAACCACT